>JAOPTO010002203.1:8273-28463 GCA_033822845.1 Tetrapedia diversipes | reverse complement strand
GATGACGACAACCGTACTACTCTGCGACGTTTGGAAGATAAAAATATTTCACTTGACGTGTCACTATCTTCTTCTCTTTCCGACATATTCGATGTTATTATGGGCAATAACTATTTTCAAAACTAAACTCAACTTTCTTTTTACGAACAATCTGTACACTTCGGTAGGTCTTTTCCAATTGATCGCCTCTCGAAGGTGCGTACGTGACTTTTCTATACATCATACGAAAATATAGTGAACAAAATCACACCAGTACACCTAAAAGGCGTCGAAATTAGCGCAACAAAGAATAATTCCTTATCTCTCAGCGATACCCTACAACTTTGTATCGCTCGCCGGCTGCCAGCTGAACGAAAAAGACAGCAAAGTCGGCGCCGGGCTCAACGTGTTAATGTGTGTTAACACTAGATTGGCGGAGTAAGTCAATTTGATTCGCTTGTGATTTTGTCAAGATCAAGTATCGTGTGAAAGGAATAGAAGTAAGGGCGTTCGTGCTAAGTATAATAAAAAAAGACCTAACAAGGAGAGTGCAAGCCCTTCGGGTCACCGATTTAGTTGAAACCTTGCACACTTGTAGATCTAGTCATTCAGTTCACGAAAATATAGCACTATAGGGGCAAACACTCAATATTTTTCGAGATAATTATGATTAAAGTTTTATTATTACGGTAAGTATAATTCTATTTAAAGTGTTTATTAAGTGATAAAATGGTTTACCGGAAATGTACAAGGATTTGTATGCCGCGGACTCAAGTTCAAATCCATGAGGACTTACTAATTTTTTTTTCTTTCTTTTTTGAATGTATCTTTTTTATTTTCTGTTCATTTTTTGTTTGCGGAAACATGTCGAATTTTAAATAAATTGTAAATAAAGTGTCTTACTAAAAAACTTCAATTCAATGAGCCTCAACGAGCGAAAGGTTTTATATTTTTGTTTTTTCTGTATCAAATAAAATTGAAGTTTTTCAATTTCACAAATATTCGAATATGAATAATCACATTTAACCCTTTCGCTACGGACGGGTTCTCCGTCGCGATATTTCCACTGAACGGAGCGCCGCGACATCACTGCAATGTTTTCGAAGGAAAAAATTTTTCTCCAAAGGATATTTATAAATAAAGGGTATTCTAGGGTATTTATAACGTCTTAGCATGCGCTCTTTAATTTACAGTATGAGAGGAAATAACATTATGCATGATAATATAATATAGTGGCCCGTAGTACCTCGGTGGCATCTTATGGAAGGCCATTATAGTGGCCCGTAGTAGCGAAAGGGTTAAAATTTACAGTATTATTTATACGAACTGAATAAATTTCACTGCAAGTTAATTTTAGGCAATTTTTAATTTCAACCCTCTGCATCGGGAACTTTTCAAAGACCGAGAGTCGGTTTTCGAGTGCAAAGGGTTAATATTTCGATTCAACAACGAATGATATTTCAAATTATTCGACGCGATTCGATCGGGGCAATTTCGTACGAATTATTAACCCTTTGGCTACATTTGACGTATCAGAACGTCATGCATTTATTGTAACCAGAGTTTATTTGTTTCAAAAATATTTTGTAATCCTAACTGAATGAAGTTACTTCAACATTATATAGAAACACATCTAATGAATAATACGAAATAAATTTATTCTTGCATAAAATCTACTGCTTTTTCTTGCCCGTCAAAATTAAATGTGTTCCAAGTGCAAACAAATTTTCAAACAAATGTGTACCCAAAGGGTTAACTTTCGGTGAAGCTAACTTTTGCATCAGCCTGTACGAGCCTCGACCGTGTATGGGAAAGATCGAGTCGTTTAATTTGACGAGGGAGAGAGGTAAGAGATTCTTCGAGGATGAAGATATATACGTACATATAGTAAAAGATTGCTCGATTGTGAGAGGATGAAGTGTGTACGCGATTTGTGGATAGATAGGTTGAGTAATTTGCAGCACGAAGGTAATTGTACGGTATACGTGGTTCTCGGTTCCACGAGAAGATTCTTCTTTTCCATAACGAACTACGAGATTTTTAATTCGCTAAAAATAATGCACGAACTTCTGTCTTTTTTTATCACCACTTGTTTATCACGCCAACTTGTTACGTCACGCGTCGAACGATCGATGCCTTTTAATTAAACCGCCATTAAGATCCTTATTAACGGATCTACGGATACAACCGAAAGATCGCTCGTCGGTTCTGTTTTGCATAATCACCGAAACTAGACAATTTATTAATTCTCTCCCGTATACAACAAATGCCACACGTGGCTTTAAAAAAAATTTGGCGACCACTTGGCACGGCCTTGAGTTCTATTTATGTGAGATTGCAGGACCCAGAATCCCATGCATTTAAAAAAGGTTTTTCTTAGAACCTCTCTGGCCCGTAAAAGAAAAAAGAGTAGCGTTGCTAGATCGAGCGTAGCAGTTAACGTAGTTGCACACCTTTCTCACCGAATTACTTGATGAAATTTTTTGCCAAGCTCGACCGTGTTTCGATTAACCCTTTTCGCTACGAACGTTGACTACAGTTGCTCGTCGAGCATGATGTCAAGATTTTCGCAGCATCGACGCGGCTGTTTCCCCAGCTGGGACTCCGTCAGGCCGGCGATTTTTCGCCGTAACCCGGCTATTTTCCACGGGCTGATGGAGCGAGGTGCCGGAAAAATCAGGATACGACAGCTGTGTGACCGTGACTGAATAGGCCGACGACACGACCGATCGATAAGGGCGAAAAGACTAGAGGACATAATGCCGGAGCGCGCAGCTGGCGATCGAAAGAAAGGGAAGTTCACAGCCGTAAAGCGTGCCCGTGGTCTGAGCTCCCGTGACCCTACACACACTGAACTCATTTCCACGTGCACAAGCCAGCTTGTACATCTTTTTCGTAGCAGCACAGTTCACGAGAGAGGTGCAACGAAATTTCACCGCGTTGAATACATACTTTTCATTATCACCATTGTTAACACTATTCCTACCACGACCGGTCAAATGACCGTCCTTAAAATTTCGATCAGAATTTCATATAGACAACATAATTGAATCGCCTTTAAACTTTAGACTTTTCCTCAAATACACGTATAATACATTTTTCAATATTCACTTCTTTCTTCATTGTTTATTTTCTGAGAAAAACTTGTAGTCTGAATTACGTGGGAATGTCGCGGTAGGAATAGGTACATGTGAAGTGTCGGTAGGAATAGTGTTAACACGTTGATCGTATTTCATGATTTACACGTGAAGAAGACGTATCTTCTTTGTGACGGATATTTTTTCGCTTTCATATCAATCTACAAAAGTTCCAAGCTTTAAAAATTTAAAAAAACTTCGGTAACACGTTAAATGCCACGGGGGTCACTGGTGACTGGTACTCAATTTGGCGGTCGTGCCCGTGGAGGTCACCGGTGACTGACGCGCTCAAAATTGATCGAAATACATAATTTAGAAAAATGTCAATACTTATCAATTTTTCATTATTAACATTGTTAACACGTTGAATACTACGAGGGTCACCTGTGACCGGCACTCAATTTGGCGGTCGTGCCCGTGGAGGTCACCGGTGACTGACGCGCTCAAAATTGATCGAAATACATAATTTAGAAAAATGTCAATACTTATCAATTTTTCATTATTAACATTGTTAACACGTTGAATACTACGAGGGTCACCTGTGACCGGCACTCAATTTGGCGGTCGTGCCCGTGGAGGTCACCGGTGACTGACGCGCTCAAAATTGATCGAAATACATAATTTAGAAAAATGTCAATACTTATCAATTTTTCATTATTAACATTGTTAACACGTTGAATGCCACGGGAGTCACCGGTTACCGGTACTCAATTTGGCGGTGGTGCCCGTGGGGGTCACCTCTGACCGGCGCGCTCAAATTGATAGAAATACGTAATACAGAAAAATGTCAATACTTATCAATTTTTCATTATTACCATTGTTAATACGTTGAATGCTACGAGGGTCACCTGTGACCGGCACTCAACATGGCGGTGGTGCCCGTGGAGGTCACCGGTGACCGGCGCGCTCAAATTGATAGAACTACATAATTTAAAAAAATGTCTATTCTTATCAATTTTTTATTACTACCATCGTGAATGTAATGGTGTGAAGAAATTAATGCAGTAAAAAATATCTGAAAGTAGTTACACTTATTTGTGGTAGATAATATTTCAACAGTGTGTGTATCGTACAATAGAAAATTCATCGTGGCGCCACGGGCAAATCCTGTAAAACTGTCGTGACATCGAACGTGTTAAAATTAAAGTAGAACAAGCACAATGGTGTTTTCGGTTCTCGGTTCAGACATGTATTCTTTCCGAACGAGCACAACCAGGTTCGAAGCCGCTGCTTCACGAGAGAATTCTCTCTCTCCCGCTGAAAGTCCCGACTTCGCCCTCGAGAAGAATCGAATCGTTTTCTTCTTGTTGCGTCGGCGGCGTCGGCATTCCAAAGACCAAACACGATGCAAGAGAACGGCCACAGCCGGCCACCTATCGAACACGCTGCTCTCTCTCTCTCTCTCTCTCGCTCTCCCTCTTTCACTTTGCGCCGCAGCTTCACGTTCCTTTATGATTCTGCGTGCCATCGACGGACCCGATCACCCCCGCTTCCTCTTTCCCTCTTTCCCGTCGTCCCTTAACCGAACGTGACGAGGAGCAACTCCAGCTCGGATAACAGGAGTTTCCCGATCACTCTCCGCGGGGCTATGCATTAGTCGGTAATATATGGTAAGTTGGACGATCAAAGGGAAGATAAGAACTGGCGTTCGAGCGCCGCGAGGGAAACTCGGGGTGAAAAATGGGCTTATTTAGGGCTGGAATTCTACCCGATTCTATATTGGATCTGCGTGCAAATGGGTTTTGCTTGAATTCTGTCCAGGCTCGGAACGACAGACTGCAGTACGTCGGATTTAGATGCTTGTAGATGGGGTGTCTGATTTCATTTCACGACACACGTGTTATTCCTTTCCTCGAATAACCGGGTAAAATCATCATCCACCTATACAAAGTCGAATAAAATCTGACACTAAAAATAAGAATCGCAAGAAATTATGATTCTTTTCTCTCGCGAGCGAATAGGGGTCTGTATCTGTTAACCCTTTGCACTCGAGAGGTGACCGTTAGTCGTTTAATGATACTAACTTCAAAAATTTTCAAATTCGAAATATTTACTATCATTCACGTATATTAAACTTCATTTAGTTTAGTTAAGTCGTATAATAAAATTTACATATATGACTATTTAACGTCCAGGTCTGAACTAACGTCTGAAAATTTGCGAAACTATCATATGCTAGGATTACGATGTCCCATGAGAGGGGACAACCGAGTGCAAAGGGTTAACACGTTCGTCGCCGATTCGACTAAGTTTCTCGTTGGACCCAAATCCGATTGCATAGAAAACGAGTGAAAAAACATAGAAACCTTAAAAATTTCAACTTTTTATTTTTATTTCATGTATTTTATATTTATATATATATTATACTTCAATGCTTATTTCATTGAATTCCTTTTAAAATTCCAATTCAAAATCCTATTTAACTTCAAGAAAAAGAGCGTCACCCATATTTGGGTGACGTGTCGACGAACGTGTTAAGGGTGAAATTGCAAGGTTACATAAACGAATACAAATCGCATGATCAATTTCGGTCGTGATGGTCCTGGTTAGGTCTGTCTCGTCTTTTAAGGACGCATTTCCAAGGACGAAATGGCCGCTGGCCAAAACCGCCGAATGTACGGGCGAACCACCCCCGCTGAGATTCTTACCGTTACCTCGTAATTGCCCCGACAGATGGTTTACAAACGCGTTTTCAACTGGCGTCTGCATAAAATTAGCGTTTTCTTCGGCCGTTCATAACCACGCCAGAATACAGTTTTAGTTTTAGGGGGTGCGCCCTAGGGGGTTGCAGGGAGTAAGTGAGCTTGCTGTAAAATTTAAGCAAAGCTTTAAATAGCAAGAGTGAACTCTATCTTCTCCGCGACGAGTATACTCGTTATCGAACATCGAAGGAGACAGTGCAGAAGGTCTCAAATGAATTTTTTATTTTCAACATAAGCGTGTTTCAATGTGAGCCTTCGAATTTTATTGCATTCGTCACGTTCCACGAACGTCAAGGTTCCATCTACTTAAAATTGCCGATCGGCAACGATACTCGTTCCAAGTTAATTACCGGCTTGTCCCGCAAGTTCCGTTAAGGTTTTCGTATTTTTTTTTTTTTCTTAATCGTACCCGTGCACACGACGACGAGGAACGGGCCACGGCTAGCCGGGAGAGAGATAATTAAAATTCCCAACGATGAGGTAACGAGAGGAACCTTCCACGTGGGTCAGGCGAAGGGAGGAAAAAGAGAATTTTCGTCGCCGCGGTTTTAGAAGCGCTCTTCCAGGAAAGAACGAAGGGTCCTTTGTACCGCGCGGCGTGCGTATGCTAAACGGGGCTACCTGCGCGAGAGCTGAAACGGGAGACGCCAGAAATGCGACCCAAACGACCGTTGAGAAGCTACTCACGAGGGCCCAACGGCAGCTCGAGTCGCAAATTAAGCGTCGTTCGAGAGGCGTTCGGCATACGGACGTCGGTGTTCGTGATTACCGAACGAGTGAACAACACATACTGGCTTCTAAGATAAATTTTCTATCAAACTTCAGGAAGAAGTGTTAGGTTCAGAACGCGAGTCCGCACGGTGATTTAACCCTTTGAGGGAGAAAAAGAGAATTATTATATGCCTGACTATCATACTCGCATCTACTGAAACAAGTCTGCTTATCGCAATAGTCTTCCTCTCAACGGTCATCTCTTTCCAAATATTTTACCGCCTACTAATAACTCATCCATGTCCTTTGATCCTTAAGTCACTCGGGCTCCTTGAACTCCAAATTTTCCTCATCCATCTCTGCTACTCCGTGTTACCGATCCTTAACCCTTTGAGTGCTATGGGCGCATATATACGTTCAACGAAAGTTGCTAGTAGAGACTATGGACGAATAAATGCGTTTGTCAATTTTTGTTTCCTTCGTTAACCTTTTGAGAGTGCTAAGGGCGCATATATGCGTCCGACGAAAGTTGCTCGTAGGGACTATGGACGAATAAATGCGTTTGTCAATTTTTGTTTTCTTCGTTAACCTTTTGAGTGTGCTATGGGCGCATATATGCGTCTGACGACAGTTGCTGGTAGGGACTATGGACGCATATATGCGTCTGACGAAAGTTGCTCGTAAGGACTATGGACGCATATATGCGTTTGTCAATTTTTATTTTCTTCGTTAACTTTTTGAGCGTGCTATAGACGCATATATCCGTCTGACGACAGTTGCTGGTAGGGACTATGGACGCATATATGCGTCTGACGACAGTTGCTGGTAGGTACCATGGACGAATAAATGCGTTTGTCAATTTTTATTTTCTTCGTTAACCTTTTGAGAGTGCTATGGGCGCATATATGCGTCTGACGACAGTTGCTGGAAGGGACTATGGACGAATAAATACGTTTGTCAATTTTTGTTTTCTTCGTTAACCTTTTGAGAGTGCTATGGGCATATATATCCGTCTGACGACAGTTGCTGGTAGGGACTATGGACGCATATATGCGTCTGACGACAGTTGCTGGTAGGGACCATGGACGAATAAATGCGCTTGTTAATTTTTATTTTTTTCGTTAACCTTTTGAGAGTGCTATGGGCGCATATATGCGTTTGACGAAAGTTGCTGGTAGGGATCATGGACGAATAAATGCGTTTATCAATTTCTTCGATCTTCCGCTTATTGCAACGCGATTGTCAGTGTAACTACAAATAACGTAGCAACTGCCGTCCACACAGAGCACTTAGACCAAGAGTATTCAGCATTCAAAGGGTTAATATCAATGGAACAAGACAAAAAATGTGTTCATCATTGAACCGTAAATCTGTAGTCCTCGAAAATCGAAGGATTTCCAAGGAAAGAAATAAATTTTAGGCGAGCTTAACGTTGATTCATGTGGAAAGTAATACAGGGGGGAAACTAGAGGACGCATACAGTAGCGAACAAAAGTTTAAGACAAGTGGACAATGTAGAACATAGCTTTATGATCTGCAAAAATTGTCTGTACATTCATTTAGATCGTTATTATGATAGTGCGAATCGAAAGAAAAGAGAATGAAAAATAGCGAACGAGACAGCGCACTTAGGAGCACTTAGGCCGAGAGTATTCAGTACTCAAAGGGTTAACAAAGATTGAATTCAACAGGTCTTACGAAGCAATAAGGAAGAGAACGTGAAAGGAAAAACAAAAGAGAGACATTTAAAAAAAAAATGAAAGATCTAGATCGATATACACGTCTCACCGTAGGTGCATCTAACATTTACACGTACAAAGAACACGTGGATTCCCAAACAGAAACGAAATTCAACCCTTTCTCGATCGTATTCGAAATTATTACGACTCGCAACCCGAAACGGAGTCTCGCAGAAATCACGAGTCGCAGGATGTGTTAACGCATCGCTTGAAACGGAGAATCATTTATTCATCAAACGAGAACAATCCGGAGGTGGATAAACGCTGGAAAAGCGAAACGTTTTCCCGCAATCGCGGGATAAAATATTCTCCAACGGCGCCGTTTTAAATATTTGCTGCCGTCTGTCAAAATAAATAAAGCGAAGCGCAGGGGAGGGAGGAGAAGAGAAGGGGGCGCGGCTGGCAGAGAAAAATACAGTCCCACCCCTCGCGGACGGGGGTTGAAATGCAATCTTGTTGCTTGGCTAACGTAAACGCTTTACCCGCCGCTGCACGGTCTATTAAAGCGAACGAGAATTGCAAATTACCTGCATTCGTTCGTCTGTCATGGCACATTGCGGTCAAGCGTCCCGGCGCCAGACGACGCCGCAAACGCGGCACGCCTCGTGCCACCAGCGCCGACCGGAAACACAGAAATACATTCCTCGAGCGAACTCCTTTGTGTCCATTCTTTTTTTTTTTCAACGTGTTTCCCTCTTTTTCTCCCCCCCGTTTCTCTCCATATAAACACATTGTACGTACGCGTGGAATTTGCCGAGATCGCACGACAATTGTTTTACCATTAACCCTTTGACTGCTACGGGCGCATATATGCGCCCAGCACAAGCCGTCGATATAGACTATGGGCGCACATGTGCGCTCGGCGATGGCTTTGATCATTTACTGCTGTCTTACTGAATTTGTCAAGAAATTATTTTATCATATCCGTGTAACACTCAGACACAACATACCTTGTTGCTTATCAACAAGAAAAATCTCGTTTATTTCGTCAGTTTTCCCTATATCTTAAATTCGTTTCATCTGTTCATCTGCCATTTGACAAAAGTTATGTATGGTTTGGAGTTCGTTTTGTACATTTCATTTTATATATTTTATAATACATTATAATTATCAAATTATGGCGTTTTAAAACTTTACCCTTGACGAATAAATAATATATATTGAAGATAAAAAATATTTAAAAAATTGAAAAATATTAATTTTGGAGTGGATAAAGTAACAGTAATTTGATTCTGTACAATATTACAATTGAATACACCGCCGAACAGATTCAGATTGCGTGAAAAAGTATTCAGTCCCCAGCGACAGTTAGTGCCGGCTGCACGCCGTCCACGCGAAGCGTTTCGGCTCAGAGTCTTCCGCAGTCAAAGGGTTAACCCTTTCGCTACTACGGGTGACCATAGTCACCGACTACAAGATGCCACCTATACAGGACGGGTGACTATAGTCACCCTATCATCTACCATAAAAATGGAGCCAAAAGTCAAGTTTCATCTGTGTTTCGAGGAATTTCATACGAAATATGATTATTAAAAGGTCATTGGTCAACATTCTGTTATAATTATAGTTACTATTTAGTTGTATAATATAAAAATATTAATCGTATTATTGAATTAAAAATCTGTTCGTAGAAAAATTGTGAACATGAATCGTTTTGCTTGTAAAAGTTAAAAAGTCGTTTCTGAGACAAAAGTCTTGGTCTTGAATGCTGAAGACTATCTTGCGTTTAATGTTCGCGCTTTCGGCACGGCGCTTCGTTCCACACAAGACACTCCGCGGCGAGGCCCGCCGTAGCGAAAGGGTTAACCCTTTCGTTTCGGAAGTCCAGTCCGCCGAAGTGCCGTCATCGAACGGAAGCACGCGACAGAGATGTGCAGAGTGCGCGTGTGGTTTTTGTATACACGTTTTTCTAAGTATTAATTTTGCTCTAATACAAGAACATTTACATTTTTAACACGTTCGTCGCCCAGCGTGATTCGGCTGAGTTTCTCGCTGGGCCCAAATTTGATTGCATAGAAACTTGGGATAAAAAAATATAAAAACAGCAAAAATTGTAACTTCTTATTTTTATTTTATATATTTTATATTTATGTATATTATACTTCAATACTTATTCCATTAAGTTCCTTCTAAAATTCCAATTTAACACTTTGCACTTGAAAATTTCTAAGTACAAAACACTAAAATTAGAGAAATCAGAATTTACATATCTTAACACTATTCCTACCATGACCGGTTGAATGACCGTTTTTAAAATTTCGATTAGAATTTCATAGATACAATATAATTGAATCGCCTTTAAACTTTTTCTCAAATATACGTATAATACATTTTTCAATATTCACTTCCTTTTTCATTGTTTATTTTTTGAGAACAATTTGTAGTCTGTCTTACGTGGGAATGTCGTGGTAGGAACAGGTATACGTGAAGTGTCGGTAGGAATAGTGTTAAAAGACATGTCCTGACTGACTGACTGATTTATCATCGCAGAGCCTAAACTACTGAAGCTAGAAATATTAAATTTGGGCATTGGCTTTTATAACGTAGGCATCTACTAAGGAAGGATTTTTTGATATTCCACCCCTGAAAGGGTTAAACAGGGGTAGAAATGTTGCTTGAAAATCCTTGAAAATTTTAAACATAACAATTTTCATCCGGAAACTTGCAAAATTGCTGTCGCTTCATTATCAGTATTTCGTCTCTCAAGCGCAAAGGGTTAAAATCCTGTTTAACTTGAAGAAAAAGAGCGTCACCCAAATATGGGTGACGTGGCGACTAAATTGAAAGATTCACAAAATTATTAAAATACAAAATACATTTTGAACGAAGAATTCCTCACTTTCAACGATAATTGTTTCTGTTGTTTGGTGGGGACACGTGTTACATTTACATATAACTGCAACTTCGTATGCATTGTACGTTCGCGTGCTACTGTGGTATCGTTTTAAACTAAAATCAATTGCGTAACTTTAAAAAAGGGTGATTTAACAAAATTGAGAAGAGCGGGGAGCATATACCTATATTGGTTCGAGGGGACAGAGAGGCCATTTGTACGGTTATCGTATTAAGAACATGTATCCAGGTTCGAAACGAATCGGGTAACTTCGCTAGCGTATTTGGAGGACTTGGCATGGGAACATTGGGGGGGAAGAAAAATAACTTAAGCGCATTCGAGTTCCGCGAGGTTGGGAAAAGGTGGACACCTTTGCCAAGGCACGAAGCAGTACATTACCGGCCATGCCGGAAAGGAAAGGAAAGAAAACGGCGGACTAAGGCTGCGCCGGGCTCGTCGACCGATTGCGAGAAGCGGAAGAAATAAAAAAAAGAGGGGGAGAAAATAGACTGCGGGGTTGGAGAAAATTGAAATCGAGAGGGCGCGAGACAACATTCTGTCGAATATACGAATACGCTGAATAATATTAGAACGCGTACGATTATTGGGTAATTATTTAAAAAAGGAGGGGTCTCATCGGTTTCGATGATTTTTAAATATATTGTAGAAATCAACATTTTGAACAATTTTTTCCTATACATATAACCGCTGCTCGGCTTTAGTTTCCGAGATTTTTCCTCGAAACAATTGTTGTTACTACAACGAATTCTATCTACATGTACGCGTCTGTGACTCTGTATGCGTCAGCTCACGATCGTCTCTTATCCCTTGTTTCTAATAAATAACGGCATAGCGACCAACGACGAATAATGTATAATGTGTCAAGTTAAATCTAGTTTGGGTTAGGCTCTCTTATTCCGGCAGCTTCGTGGCGGCCGGCTACTCAAATCGAGTTTTTAAACACACCCGTTATACGCGTCCATCGCCGGTTGCCTCGATGTATGTATAGAAACCATAAACAACCGGCGATTCGACGCTTCCACACATGCTACCACAGTCACATAGCCATAGGCAATATTCATTGTAGTAGTAGCAATAGCTTTTTGCAATAATCTCAGAAACTAAGGCCGAGCGACGGTTATATGTATAGAAATAAGTTGTTCAAAATTTTGGTTTCTACAACATAATCAAAAATCGTCGAAATCGATGAGACCCCCCCTTTTCTAAATAATTACCGATTATCGTAAACGGTAAACAGTCGAATTTTACAATGCTGTATTAATAATACATTAAATTGCGATCGATATATTAGCGTTACAGTTATTATTCTATCATTTTGCCACAGTACTAATGCTACTAATGGTTGTATAATCCTTTTTCCCAATTTTGCGGAACGCATGTAGCAAATGTTAGAGAACACTAGATTGCCGGAGTAAGTGATTTTGACTCACTTGTGATTTCGTCAAGTTCAAATATTATGTGAAAGAAATAGAAGTAAGGGCGTTTCTGCTAAATGTAATAAAAAAAATTTGCGGAAACTGTATTTTGAAAACAGCATATATATATATATGTAAAAAGTAATTTTAACAAACTTTCTTAAAAATAAAGTTTTATTTTTGTCAAAAACTTCAATTTTTATGTTTGAGTCAAATTGACCTGTTTCAGGTGAAACAGGTATATATTCAACATCCGGCAATCTAGCGTTAAGAAACCAGCGTTCTGTCCATTGAAACATCGAACACCCCCGAAAACGGAGATATCAGCGAAATCCAATGGGCATTCTGTTCGCGAAGGAAAAAGCGCAAGATCGGCGAAAACCCTGGGACGACGATGACAACGACGAACGCAGAGAAAAAGGCCGGTAAGAGAAGATAGGACAGAAAGAGCGAGGGAAAAGGAGGTGAGAAGGAGAAGGGGAGAGAGAAACCGTGTGTCGGCCAGAGAGGCGGCCACACAGTGGGGGCAACGTTATGCAACTGCATTCTGAGCGTGGCGTACTCTCGTACGTGCACCGGAGGACATTACTCCCGGGCGAGCGTGTCCGGAGCCGTTTCCGAGTGGCGGCCACGGGCCCGGTCCAAGAAGACCGGGAAACCGCGACGACGGCCAAAATATCTCGTCAACCGGTGCGCATCGCCGCCGTCCCGGAATCGACGCGACCTTCTTTCGGCCGGGGACCACACGGTTCGATGCACTTTTGACCAGCCTCGAGAACTCGATTACTCGCCCCTCCGGCGAACGATCTAGACCCGATCCTCGGACTTTTAACTGGATCGCGGCGTCCGGACGCCGTTTAAATGTCCCGTTTCCGAGGTTTCGGCCACGGGAAATATTTAACGAGGTTTTCGTATTACAAGTCGTACAAGCTTCGAATTATTTACAGTGACGGGCAAAAGTTTCGGTTGTCTTTAACTTTCGTCTGCTACCGTATGTCGGTTTCGCTTGTTCTATGCTTAGCACTTGGAATAAATAAATTAATTAACACGTTGAATGCCACGCCAGATTTACAGGTTTTGCCCGTGGCGCCACGATGAATTTTCTATTATACGATACATACACTGTTGAAATATTACTTACAACAAATAAGTGTAACTACTTTTATATATTTTTTACTGCATTAATTTCTTTACACCATGGCATTAACGATGGTAATAATGAAAAATTTTTCTAAATTATGTTTTTCTACCAATTTGACCGCGCCGGTCACCGGTGACTCCCACGACGCCATCGCCAAGTTGAGTGCCGGTCACCGGTGACCCTTGTGGCATTCAACGTGTTAACAATGGTAATAATGAAAAACTGATAAGTATTGACATTTTTCTAAATTATGTATTTCTATCAATTTGAGCACGTCGGTCACCGGTGACTCCCACGGGCACCACCGCCAAGTTGAGTGCCGGTCACCGGTGACCCTCGTGGCATTCAACGTGTTAACAATGGTAATAATGAAAAACTGATAAGTATTGACATTTTTCTAAATTATATATTTTTATTAATTTGAGCGCGCCGATCACCGGTGACCTCCACGGGCAACACCGCCAAGTTGAGTGCCGGTCACCGGTGACCCTCGTGGCATTCAACGTGTTAACAATGGTAATAATGAAAAATTGATAAGTATTGACATTTTTCTAAATTATGTATTTCTATCAATTTGAGCGCGCCGGTCACCGTTGACCTCTACGGGCACCACCGCCAAGTTGAGTGCCGGTCATCGGTGACCCTCGTGGCATTCAACGTGTTAAAAATGGTAATAATGAAAAATTGACAAGTATTGACATTTTTCTAAATTATGTATTTCTATCAATTTGAGCGCGCCAGTCACCGGTGACCCTCATGGCAGTCAAAAGCAAATCTAAAACTGAAATTCGAATTTCGAATAAGAACAGCAAAGGGAAATAGATAAGAAAATGTGTTCTCGATTCTCCGTGCTCTGTAATTCTAAGCAGCCACACAGGTGTCTAAATTTCACGTAGAAACTCGCTAAGCAGACCTCGAAAGATTCTACCGTTAACCTAACACCGATCAACGTTTCGTCGTTTAACGCACGATCGCGTAAAAAGGTGCATTCGGACACGTTCCTGACCTTGCGGCGGACGGGCTCGTGCGCATCGGCTGCGATTAGCCTGGTGATCGTCTCCGAGAGGAGTGAGAGCTCATTAACATAAATACATAACGTTCGCGTAACAACATCGGAGACGGTTCAACATACCCGACAACTTCTAGCGGCCGTTAGGCTGCCAGCTAGCATGTTGCCTGTAAAATGCAGCAATCGGCTGGAATGCGCGTGGGAATGGCCACTGCAGCGGGGAGAGAGTCGGAGAGAGAAAGAGAGAGGCGAAAGGAGAGAGGTGTGCAAGTATGTATGTATCGTGGTGGCCGATGAATCGATCGCGATTGATCGTTTCCATTATTTAAAGACTCGAGAAACCATTAGTTTCCCGTGTCCTCCGGGGAATGCGTGTTTTCTTCGCGTGCCTCGTTGTTTCGCCGTTCAGATTATTCTTTTCTATCGATTACACGCTGCTCGCCTGTCGTTTCTTTACCCTTTCCTTTTTTTTCCTCTGTTCGCTCGCTCGAACGACTTACTCCGGGACTTGTGTTTGCTTTGAGATCCAAGAAGTCGGCCAGCTAAGTGAATTGAACGCGAGCAGGAATGTATCACGGGAGGTCCAACGCGCGAGCGTGTTTTGGTGAAGGGGAACGAATATGTTTTTCCTTTTTTTTCCCTTCTTTTCTTTAATCGATAGGGTTACTTAACCTTTGCGATATCATGTTGGGGGTATATTATTGGGAATGGAGTTTTATTGGGTTGGAGGGAAAGTTCTGTCGTATTTTCCGTTTCCGTTAATTCATGTGAAACCCAAACACTTTGCTTTAACACAAACCCAACAGATTTAATGTGATCCCCAACAGTTGTACGATGAATGCCAAACTCGTCTGCAATTTCTCGACTTGTTAAATGTGGATTATTTTCCAACATGCATCGCAAAACATCATTATCCATCTTGGATGGTCGTCCAGATCGATCGCTTTCTTGGAGGCTCAGATCCGCGGAACGAAATTTGCTAAACCATCTTTGACAAGTACGAACGTTTACAATATCTTTTCCAAATACCGCACATCAATTTTTACATGCAACTGATGCGTTGCTTCCTTTTTGGAATTCATACAAAATGCAGTGTCGTAAATGTACTTTATCTACTGACATGTTTTTCACTTTAAATATCACAAGTAAATGATGAACGGTAAAAAAGGACTCCTTTTATATTATACAGCAGGTAAGAAAACAAAAAAAATTCCCAATGACTCACTAGCCAGATGTTTTTTTTTTATTTACAAGAAAAATTACCTGCCTGTTTAAAGTACGACAGAACTTTCCCTCCAACCCAATATATTGCTAAATGAAATGAACACTTGTAAAATAATACTTTGGTAATTTGTTAATACTTTTATATAGCACGAGGAGGGGCACTTTTGACCGTACCTAGCGAGTTTTGTCACAAGACTAGTAGAACGCAGTGGTCGAAATTCTTATAACCCCGTCCAGGTCCTTGAGCCCCTTTTGTTCCATTTCTCGCGGTTTTCGAATTTTTTAAAATGCCAGATGTGGCTTAGCTTCTTGAAAGAAGCCCTTGAGAAAGTACGTTAAGAGAAAGCTGGTTTAAGGTTAATTTTTGCTTCGTAGTATTTCTGTATTCAATTTCCAACAGTTCCAATAATTTAACGGTAACTATGAGCAGAGGTTGTGCTAACAATTTTCGACTGTCCATCGAATTTGCACGCTCGATCTCGTCGGGTCTAACCCGGAGGATCGACGACCTTTGACCATTTTTAGGCCCCAACTTTCGACGCTTGATTCTTCCGATCGAGGTCGCGGCAAAGCTTCAGGTGTGTTTGCAGAACGACGAATTTATAATTGTATTCGCCCCCTCTTCATCGTTACCGAAATGATCAATGATAATTTCTAAAAAGAAGCTGGTGAATCCTCCCACGCAAAGAAGTTACAAAATTAACCCTTTCCTCGAACATTGCCGAGGAGCAAAAAAATTTGACGAGGTTTACAACCACGCGAATGGTACACGGTTCAGAGAAGATGTACTCGCGTTGTCCTCTTAATCATTTCGCTCGTTACCCTGATCTTTTAATGAGATTTTAATGTTTCCTAGCACGATCAAGCTTTGTCGAATCAAGTGTACCCACTCTTCCTCTGCGCGTCGCTTAATTTCAGGTTACCTCGTTGCTGATCTTATATGTTTAACAACTGCTTATTATATTTCTAATCTCGAGATCTGTTACTTAATAACGTTTCCAGCAATTGCTTGTCTCGCAATTTTTACCGTTTCCATCCCGACAAGAACTTAATACGAAAGAGGAGGGTGGGGGTATTGGTAATTAAAATTCGCGAGAAACAGGACACCTAGCCGTAATTTTTCGTGTCATCGACCGCGAATCTTAACGGCGTTAATCGGATCAACGATGCAATCCCATGGCTCGCTGATATTATTTTCTATAGGATTTAAGGATTCTACAGGCGAGGATACATTCCTGTATCGACGAGATTACCGGATCGTAAGCTCAAGTATGTTGGTTAGAAGGAAATTTGGTAAAACAATCTTCCTAAAGAGTAACGGTGAAGCTTCTTCGAGGCGAGAAACTCGAGAACTGCTTGCTGAAGAAAATAACCATCGTCTCTAATAAGCATTTAACCCTTTGCAATCGGCTGTCTCCTCTCATGGGACATCGTAATTCTAGCATATGATAGTTTCGCAAATTTTTAGACTTTAGTTCAGACCCGGACGTTAAATAGTTATATATGTAAATTTTAATATACGACTTAACTAAACTAAATGAAGTTTAATATATGTGAATCATAGTAAGTATCTCGAATTTGAAAATTTTTGAAGTTAGTATCGTTAAACGACTAACAGTCATCTCTCGAGTGTGTTGTGTAGAGAGATGGTAGTAGCGTAGTAGGAGATCGGAACGTACGCGTCGATAATAAATAAAGTATAGAAAATATAGTGTGTACAATATTCCTAAACCCACGCAACCATTTGGTAGAATAAGTAACTAACAAGTACAACAGAGTGCAAAGGGTTAACGATTAGCTTGAACTAGGTTTGCCAGGAACATTCGACCTCTTTATACGTATATTAGCACAAAAATCACATTTGTTTATTCGTTAATTGTTTATTTATTTGTTTAAACATTTGGATCACTGTTCATCTTTCTATTCGCATAGTAATTAGTAGATCTGCCGAGTCAGATCCGGACTTTTCCTTTTTTTTTGCGAGATATCAGACTTGAAATGCAAAATCGTCGTTTCGCGGCTGCTGAAAACGCGTTTTTCGATGTTTTTCGATGTTTTCTCTGTCTCCTTCCTTCGGTTCTGCGAATATTCGTTTCTTTCGGTGACTAACAGTTTATTTACCTCTTTATACGTATATTAACACAAAAATCACATTTGTTTATTCGTTAATTGTTTATATCTTTTACTCGCTTCGCGTCGTGTTTCAAAAACGTAAATTCGTTTTTGCAAATCTCATGCACCGGGCAGTAGAGATCGTGACTTTTCAAACTCCAAATAAAAAAAAAAAAAAAAAAAAAAAATCATTCGTCGCATTCGATATTCTTCAACAAAAAAGAGGAAATATATGGATACTATATGTACAAAAATAGCGAGGAATATCAGAAAGGATGAAACGATGAAATTCCATTACGTGTGATTGCGCTTCGAAATATGAAATTTCATAAGCGAGAAGTAGGCTCGCGTAAATAGAGCACGATAAAGCGGAGCGACAGAAAAATAACAGCGATACAGGTGACTCGAATTGATTCACTCTCCCGTGAACACGATACCGTCTCGTACCCTACGAAATCCGTAAATCGAACGTGAAACGCGGCGTGCGAGTTGCAAATTTTTAGACTGCCGCTTATCTTCCTCCCTATTTCGCTTCATCGGTCGCATCCGGAACCTCGCAGCAACCCAACCACTTGTTTTCTAAACACGGTGCATCCTGTTGTTTATAATACAAACCACGATAATGTAGCGATTGTTGTAGCAGTTGAACACGCGAATTACGCTTAACACTATTCCTACCGCGACGTTCCCACGTAAGACAGGCTACAAATTTTTCTGAGAAAGTAAACGATGGAAAAAGAAGTAAATATTGAAAAATGTATGTAGGAGCCATAAATTACCCATAGATTTATTAAGTTTTATTTATACTAATTAGGATTTAAGATTATGAAGGCTTAGTGACGAAATTATTTCGTGAGCGAGCGAAACGGAGTTGTAAAAACGATTTTGTCACGAAATGTTTTTTTTTTTTTTTTGACACAAGACGCCCATCCTTTGTTCATTCCGTGCGCAATGTTCATGTAATTGTAACCTAACTCTCTTTTGTACTATTTTAAAATATATAATCTTTTATTAATTGTTTCCTACATGTATGATACGTATATTTGAGAAAAAGTCGTAAAATTTAAAGGCGATTCAATTAGGTTGTATCTATGAAATTCTAATCGAAATTTTAGAAACGGTCATTTGACCGATCGTGGTAGGAATAGTGTAAATATTTTTTTATTCAATCAACACAAAACTTCCCAACACGTTATTAGTATACTTGGCTGTAACATTTCATGAGTATAATTACAAAAAAAAATGAAAATTCCACTTATGTAAAACTTGTGATGTCGCATACGCTGAGACATACGAATGCAAAGGGTTAACAAAAGGATAGTCTTGTCGACTGAAGTCGATCCTCAGAGTCACCTATTTTCATAACCAGCGATACAACTTCGAATTCCACTAGGTTAATTGTTGAGGGGGTTATGTGAAAAAGAAATTAAATAACGAAAAATGAACTATATATTTAGTAATGAAGTATATCGGTGGTCTATATGACTGGCGCACAATACAAATAGCAATGGACTAACTAAAAGCGGCGACAGCGCAAACACTTTATACCTGCTACCCCCTAAACCATTTCAGTATGGAGAGTTTTCAGGTAGAAATAAGTTTCCTGTATCTCAACATTAATCGACTAAAATTCCCCCGAAAATCCTTCTCGACGACTTTCCATAATTATTCATCCCCGATCGGTGGTCCCCGCGGGTAGTCGTTCGAAAAAAGAGGGGTAGAAAGAGACGGATCGTCGGGAGGGTTCGAACAAAACTAATCGTGGAGGAAAAAAAATGAGAAGAGGGAACAACGGGGCCGAGAACACACCTGACACTCTCTAATCTGGCAGCAAGTGCGGCGGGACAGCTGTATTCCCAGGAGAGTCAACACTGATAGCAGGACGGCCATGCAATTACCGGGTTCAGCCGGAGCCATGGAAAAGCCGGTAATTAGTTAACGTGCTCCAGATTCGATGTTTGAGTAGATAAGCTGACAGCCTGACCGTGTGGCTGTGCATGCGATTCATGCAGGCTGATTCATGGTCACGGTCAAGGTCGCCTAGCGCGGATTCCATGGCCGCCTATTGTGCCGGGCCAGCTGCGCGACGTTCAGACAATTATGTCGGTTTTCGTTACGTGAACGATATTGACCCTTTGCACACGAGAGGTGACCGTTAGTCGTTTAA
>JAOPTO010002202.1:0-143568 GCA_033822845.1 Tetrapedia diversipes | reverse complement strand
TAATTGCCGTCTAACGTTCAAATTAAAGTGCCGAGGCGGACGAATAGTTAGACACAATTATAACTTTTCGCCGGGAGTATCGCGGCCACCGTTGGACCGCGTATCGCCTTTCCGCGGAAACCACATTCATCCAACCCGCGCGAATTTAATATGTTTCGTCGTCGCTCTGTCCACGCTAAAATCGATAGCCGACCGCGGGCTAAACCACGCTGTCATTTACGGTCTAATCTTTTGAAACTACCGGCCACCCGTCTCCTTCGCATCCGTTTCCCTCGACGTGGACCTTTTCAAGCTACGAATTAAACATTAAAATGGGAAATTACAGCGTGTTAATTCTGGTATTCGATACTGATCAGGTTCGGATACTTTAACACTATTCCTACCGACACTTCATGTATACTTATTCCTACTGCGGCATTCTCATGTAAGACAGACTACAAATTTTTCTCAGAAACTAAACAATGAAAGAAGAAGTGAATATTGAAAAATGTATTATAGGTATGTTTGAGAAAAAGTCTAAACTTTAAACGCGATTCAATTATGTTGTGTATATGAAATTCTAATCAAAATTTTAAAAACAGTCATTTGACCGGTCGTGGTAGGAATAGTGTTAAACGTTGATTACATTAATTATGCCGTATTAACCATTTGCACTCGTTTATCGAGTGTGACACAACGTCAGGTTTTATCGCAGTAAGTGATAATAAATATAAGTTACAACAAAGTTTGAAAACTGTGTTTAATATAATTAATAAAAGAAATAAGTACTATTGAAGCAATTGTCATCCCAAGTAAATTTCAAATCAGGCACCTAAAACATTAGGGAATTACTGGTAACAAAATTGAAAAATAATTCGGATAAAAGTTTATATAAAAGTTTATATTATACCTTTGCTATTACTGTCCACCATTTTCTTTTATGCAGACAACCGATTTGTGGAAATTCAAGCGACAGCAGTTTCTCCATACACCTAACTCCTACGGTATAACGATATTAGAGTATCGATTTGATTTAAGATTATGAAATTGTCGTATCGCTTGTTAAACGGGTAATCGATAGATAGAAGTATGCGGAAACACGTGTGTCTTAAAGCCGCTGTAATCCTGGCTTATAAATCGATCGATTAATCAAGGCCAACTGCGAGCAGCGGTATAGTAGTGCGAAATGTTTCTGGGAATCGAGTTCCTAGCATGATCGCCGCAATTGAAACCTATGTTAGCGAATAATTGGACACGGATCGCGTGACTACATTGTTGCAGAATGGCGAGCACTCACGTAAGATAGTTTAACCCTATCCAGCTCGAAATGACGTCTCAGTCCTTCCCGGAACCTAAGGCTCTCAAAACGCAAACCTGGCGAATTTCAAAAGCGGAAGGAACATCGGGTCGCGGGCCGCGAAACAGAATACAGGCGCCCCTCAACTTTCGCACATTCTACTTTCGCACATTTTTAAAAATTCAACTTTTTGTGGGGACACGGAAACTCTGCGGGTGTTCTAAGGGGCTGCATCAAACACTTTACAACAGGGCCTGAACATTGGCCCGTCATTAGGCCCAAACGGCCAGCCGATCGTCATTACCACGGGTGTTTGATTGCAGCCTTATTAGAATCCGGAAAACACTCGCAGAGAGTCCCTTCCATGTCACCACATTTTCCCCTTCTCGACGCGTTCAGGGAATATAAAACTCAAAACTTCCCTGGGCGCGACATTCAGTTACTCAATCTAACAGTCACAGTTAACAGTCACAATCACAGTTATACATTCGATCTATCAGTCAATCTATCACAGTGTAATCAATCGCAGTACAGCAAATAAACATACTCTACATTTTTAACACTAGAACTACCAGAACAGTCAAAATGACCAATTGCTGATTATTCGTAGCAGCCTTATAAGTTCACTGTGGTAAAGCTTCCAAAATTTACTATGATTTTCTGCAGAAAGTATAAATAAAGATTTGTTTTCTATGTAATTTTCAATTTGATCTCTTCCATGCAAATATGTTAAGGAAGGATCGAAAAGAGAGGATTCATTCGGGCTCTGTATACGACATGAAAGGCGTGACGTGTGCGTAAAATAAAGTTCCAACGTGGAACTCGGATACTCGTTTTGTTATTTCCTTTCATCCAAAGATTAATACGCTACGCGGATGCTTCTATAAATCCCTGACAAGAGGGAAGGTATAAAATATATGCTAGAGAAGGCGAGTCGCATTGGTAGCGAAGTGAGCTCGCGAGCAGGAACGATGAATAACCGGCAGGTTGTCGAGGACAAAAGGGCTCTCGGTGAATTCGTCGTGCCGCAAAGGGGAACAGTTGCATTAATTTCTCTCTCCTTATTTTTCACATTAAAGGATGTCGGAGGAACGCTGACCAAACACGTCTGGAGAAGAGAGAAATAGGGAGAGGGGGGAATGAGAGAAAAAGAGAGACAGAGAGCAAGAAAGAAAGTAAAAGGGAGAGAGAGAAAGGAGAGCCGCCAGTGTGCTTCCGTTCTGTGCTTTTGGAGGACGAGAACGGCCAAGACGAAGAAAAGAATGGGGCCAACCGGTACACAAAGTAGTACGGGGGTCGTTCGTTGTGTTTGCTCTACGGGGGTATAGTTACCGGTATAAATAGAGATAAGAGGGGAATGATGTACAAACACGTGACTTGTATGGCCCGTAGCCGTTGAATAGAACGCACGACTCGAATGCCGAAGACAATGTTGCATAACGTGAAAGACAAATAGAGCTCCCGGCCGATTCTGTTCCGCGAGCTACTTTGTGCTCGAGATTTATTTAAAGTCGGCGAAAGCGCGCCCCCGGCTTATTCGATCAATAGACTCTGTCTTGAGACAAACAAATATTGTCGTTCCTCGTCGCTTCGTTTCTGCTTTCGCCGCGATTCAAGAGCGCCTATTAAAACACCGTTTCCTGTACACCAGCAGCGTGTACGAGAATGGTGAAACCGGAAGCGATATAGCCTCCTCGGTGCGGAGGCGAGTGGGAAAAGAATTTCATTAATCCTCGAATAAAAATTCTGCCCGCTTGAAATCGACCATTGAAAATGTCGGCTGTATAAAAAAAAAAGGGGGTGTTAGAGGTGGGTGGTTGGGGGAAAGGGGAAAAAACGGGTTGAACGCGCAGCCGAAAATTCCGTGCCGCTGAACGCGTCATTTTTACGCACTATCGTCCGTTCTGGGAATTGAATTTCCATCGGACATCCGACCGGTCGATTGCGGCGCCGAATCGGTGCTCGCAGAACACGTCTTTTTTTCCCCGTTTCGCCCCATTGTTGTCCCCACGATCTTCGTTTGAACGTTTCGTCGCACGAGCGTGACAACTTTTCGTCTCCCTCCCCTCCTGCTCCTCCTCCTCCTCCTCCTCCTCCTCTTCATCCTCCGGCGCTTTTATTTTTTATGCCTTTTATTTTATACCTTTCATTTTCTATCCGCGGCGCGCAGAACGGTTGGAACAGCTTCCCGGAAAATAGAGAGAAGTTCCCGTTGAAACGAACGTCCCGTGGACAACGACTCGGTTCGATGATATTAATTACGCCCGGCGGCCACGATAAATCGGCCACTAATAATGGAGCAACCGTTTATTATCGGCTGTGAATGCATATTCACGTTGCACGGTGAAATAATACTGTTACCAACAATAACCGGTGGCCGTAAAAAGCAAACATGAGCCGGCCGCCATGGAGACGCAATTTCATGACGGCCCATCAAAAATGCAGCGACGGGGAATGAGGAATTTCCGACTCTCTGGTTTTTCGACTAAAAACAGAGGGAGACGGAGGGGGCAGAGAGAAAGGGATGGAAAAAAAATGGGAAAAAACAAAGCGGAGAGAAAAACACGAAACAACGTGAACAGTCCGCGGCTGTGTATGTAACCTGTGTAACCTTCTAACGCGAGCGATGTTTCAAAAATGGGGTAACAAGTTTTCCGAAAAAAGCAACGCGCCGCACAAAGACGACGCGCGGCACAAGAGTTGTTCGTTGGCTGGGGGAATCGTGAAAATTAATTTTGCCCCGCGGGTAATTGCCACAATTTGTTGCCTGTCAGACACCCGACGAGATACCCCGCGCGCGCGAGCGCTCTCTCTCGTCCCCTCAACGATGAAAAAACAACGGGGAACAAAGTGTCCGTGAAATTTCAGCACGCATCGGACGCGTGTCCGCTGTTAAACGTCGAGCCTGTTCACGGACCTGTCCGAAAATACGCGCGTACCTCTACTATCTACGTATCGACGACTCCAGCTAGTTGGAAAATTGAATTTCCATCGGCCGATCGTTTCCGCGAATTGCTCGCCGTTTTGATACCCGTTGACGTGCCTCGTCCCCCGCGCCGCCGCCCCGCCGCCATTGTTGCTGTTCGATTATTATCCGCGTTCCTCCGGCGCCCGGAGTTACGCAACCCTGGCCGCATTCCTCCGCGCGGCGTCCGATCGGCCGGTCGATTGATAAAATATCGGGGGATCGATGATACCGGCCCGGCCAACCGCGAAGACCTGCGTTCGCTCGGAACCAATCGGCTGAGGAATCAAACACGCGAACCGGACGCACGATTTCGTCGACGATTACTTTCTCCTTCCTCTTCGCGTGCTCTTCCTCGATTTTTATGGCCCGCTCGAAATAGGTTTGGATCGGTTGGATGGAACGGGTTATGGTGACGGAGATCGAAATAAAATTTCATCGTCTTTATTTATTTATTTATTTCGTTAAACGGAGTAAATCCCTATTGATATTGTTGGGAATTTTAGGTTTGTTTTAATGATCACTGCTAGGAAATCACGATATTTATATATTATCTGATTTAGCGATGAATTTGTACCTTTACTTTTACTTTTAATGAGTTATTACAAGTACGTTCTATCGACTAATTTCTTTATTCTTCTGTACATTACGGGAATGCTATACCTTATAAATTAGTTACTTTAATTTCGTTGACTCTTTGGTTTTAAACTTATATCGCTTAGCACAGAATGCAAATTTTGTTTATCATGCTATTTCTTATAAATTAGTTGCTTTGTTTTTGTTGACTTTTTGGTCTTAAACTTTTGTCCGCTACTGTAGTTATATTATTTACCACGGCATATTATATTTTTGTACGTACTAATTGGTTATCCCGTAGACGAATAAACGAATAAATATAACTTATAAACCTAAACAATGGATAAGCCCAGGAAAGAAAAAGGAACGATAATAATAAAACTGCGCTTGGAACAGTAGTTGTTGAGACGCATGTTTACCAGAGTTTATGAATGGAATTTCTATACGAAACAGTGCTCTGTTCTCGAATAAATCTACCGTAGCACAACACGAATCGCAGGATACGATGGTGTACTGTGCCAGCAGTCGGTTAAAGCTTGGAAAACACGAATCTTCCTGGTCGGCTGCCGAAACTCGTGCATAAATCTCAATCCGCCCGGCGAACGCTGAGACGCGGATGATCGAGGCCGGGCCGAGCGGGCCGTAATTGAAATTAATTTACAATCGATGCCCGACGTCTGCCCCGCCGAGTGCTCTGCCAACACCGACGCCCGTGTAATCGGCCGGGGAAATCTGTTCCGGCCGGCCGAGAAACGCCCCGAGCACGCGGCGCCCGTCGTCGTGACGCGCTCCTGAAGTATTCGCCCTAGTCACGGACGCTGGATCAACGGGAAAACCATTTTCAACGCCGCGAAGTGTTCCTGACATTCGTAAACCAAGCGTCGAAACGCCTCTCGCGTGCGCAGGTATTCAGATTCCAGTGAGGAACGCCGTGGCGCGCTCTTGGAAACACCTTCATGTTGTTCTGTCGCAAAGCATGTTGCTGAGAGTAACTCGAGCAACGGATCTGTTGTTTTTGATCAATTTTGTTTATCTTGTTTATCATTCAAATTTAACGGGACGATTTACGTCACACAAGGAAATATAAAATTTCTGTCGGGTACGCCTCTCGCGTGCGCAGGTATTCAGATTCCAGTGAGGAACGCCGTGGCGCGCTCTTGGAAACACCATGTTGTTCTGTCGCGAAGCATGCCACTGAGAGTAACTCGAGCAACGGGTCTGTTGTGTTTGATGAATTTTGTTTATTTTGTTTATCATTCAAATTTAATGGGACGATTTACGTCACACAGGGAAATATATAATAACTGTCGGTACGCCTCTCGCGTGCGCAAGTATTCAGATTCCAGCGAGGAACGCCGTGGCGCGCTCTTGGAAACACCTTCGCGTTGTTCTGTCGCGAAGCATGTTGCTGAGAGTAACTCGAGCAACGGATCTGTTGTTTTTGATCAATTTTGTTTATTTTGTTTATCATTCAAATTTAACGGGACGATTTACGTCACACAGGGAAATATATAATAACTGTCGGAACGCCTCTCGCGTGCGCAAGTATTCAGATTCCAGAGAGGAACGCCGTGGCGCGCTCTTGGAAACACCTTCGCGTTGTTCTATCGCGAAGCATGCCACTGAGAGTAACTCGAGCAACGGATTTGTTGTTTCTGATGAATTTTGTTTATTTTGTTTATCGTTTAAATTTAACGGGACGAACCCTTTATGTCGCACAAGGAAATATATAGTAACTATCGAAACAGATTGAAATGTTCAATTGCGAACGTTTGAAAAATACCGATACTTCCAATTCTACGATAGAGTACCGAAATCCAACGATGTTCCAAAATTCAAGTAAACTGATGAACCAAAAAGTTCCCAGTGTCCAGGGTACCGTAACTCGAAAGTAGGTAAGGATACGTAGAGATTGCGAGGTTCACCGTAACTCGAGGAACACCCGTTACCCCGTTTCGTAAATATAATCCGTCTATTCGTTGACCTGTTCAAACATTTACCCCGCCGCGTACCCCTGTCCTCCACGGCGACGACGGTTTCAAACGGCAGTTTCGTAGGCCGAAGAAAAGGGAAGGTAAACGAGGATTAAAGTCGCGAAGAAATAATTTCTGCGTCAAAGGGTGGCTCTGCGTTTTCACGGTGGATCGATCACGGGGCCACCTTATAACATCGGGGGTAGCTGCTCCTAAAGGCCTCCTTTCAGGGAGCGCGGAGTAAACGTTGCTAGGGTTAGGATTCGCGTCTTTGAACTTGACACGGGTCGCCTGACTCTGTGGCTTCAGCCTCTTCTTCGGATCCCTGGCTCCTTCGCCGTGTCCCCCTTCCTTGCCCCGCGTAAAGCCCTAGCTTCCGCTGTTTTCCTTCGTCGCTCTCGCTTCTTCTTCCCCGACTGGATTCCCCTGTCTCTGTTTCCCCCTCTGTCGACACCCAAGTGCATGGAACGATGACCACAGATCGTTGCGTTATACCACCTGTCCGCTATCGAACAGGATTACCGTCATAATTTTAAGAGAAATACGATTAGTCTTAAGCTTAAGAAGTTAATCATGCACTTAGTTGCGATAAACTCATAAGGCCAGCCGATGTAGCTTCCTTGTAAATAATGTCGTTACGACTTTTCTTGACTTTTGAATTTTTACCAGCACGACCAAAAGTCGACTGGCTTAATGACTTTATTGCCTAACGATAAGTTATTCGTCACGCATCACACCCATCTACGTTCGTGTATCTCCTTCCGCTCATTTTCAAATCCACTCGCTACCCCCGTTGAACTATCCCATTCTTGCTGACTTGCACATCTTTTGACGAACAATAACACATATAACGACGGTAAGCGTTGGTACAACCCCAGTCTCACCCCCTTTAATCCTTTCGCTTCGAGCGACAAGTACATCCGGCATTTTGTAAATATATACAAATAGTTCCAATGTTATTAGAATAACTAATATAATTTTGTATAAATTTGTTCATATTAAAAATGTATACATGCTTGTTATATTTGAGCAACGATCGTTTTATTAAGCACAGCTGTTATTTAAGAAAGGGTTAATTTTCTGCCGTGTCCCGTCGCCGCTCGTCGCACTCTATCAAATTGTATCGAGATCAGCGACGCGTGCTTCATTTCCCCCCAAGTTTTCCCCAACAATTTTCCCCGAATTAGGACGACGAGGATTCGGTAGTTGGCCAAGTTTTTCAACGGGAAACGCCCCCGAAACAGCCCCCTAGAATCGGCATTCCTCTAACGAGAAAATAACCGAAAACGCGAATCGACGATAATTCGCGGATAGACTTTCAACTGCTAATTAAATAAATTTACGCGGTCCAGCCCCCGCGGGAGGGTGGGGCGAGGGCAGAGGCGGATTATTCGGATGGCTCGATGAAACGGAGGCCCGATAATAAAATTCATTATTCCCGGAAAATCCATTTGAAAGTTTGAAAGCCGGCGGATCCGTTGTGCTCTGCGGATCCATGCGGAGAACGAATATTGGTCGGGCGTTCGCGCGGCGATTGGTCCGATGAATTTTGCGGCGTCGCGGTTCGCATCGGTCATTACACCTAATGGTTTAATATTCGCGATACAAAATTACGTAGGCGGCTATATTTGACAGAATCGGGTCGAAATGTTGGCCGGGCAATAATAATCAAGCCGTCCAAGCTCGATGTCGTTTAGCGCTGCACTCAGCTTTAATTACATCGCTTGTCATGCGTGTTTACCGCCGGAGATATGTGTGTTTTACCTTCTATAATGCATCCCCACCTCCCCTCCCCCCGCCCCTCCTCCCGCGGATCGAGCTACCAGAAAATTGCCAGAGCGCACCCACGGTGCCTTTGATTTACGGAACACGATGCAACGGAACAGAGCCCGCGATTGTTTCCCCGGTCCGTGCGAATTTCGTTCTGTGTCGCTGGGTTGTTGTGTTCGGGTTCCCCTTCGTTGTTTTATTGCCGTGGCCGAATTTTAACCCTTTTATAGCTACGAGCGATGACTATAGAGTCACCCAACGACTGACTATAGTCACTATTGGAAATGGGCTTTTATATTGCTAAATAAAATACACTGTTATTTTAAATACCTTGATTTATTATATTACGCGTGGCTGTTGGAAAGAGAAAAGGAGAAGGAATGAGAAAGCGGTGTTTCGTCGCTAAGGCTTACCTCGCAGGCCCATACCTTAGATACAAGGATAGAAAGGTTAGAGGTTATGTATTTTCTTACAACACAGAATAGAGATACAGCTCCTTTTCTACGATTAAACGCAACAATAACGCGACAAAATCGCTGTACAACCATACAACATAATATCTCATAGACAAGTAGAGCAATGTCTGACAGTTGCTCGTCGTTCAATCGAAAATTACAGTCTACCGTTTTCCATGTTCTCTCTCTCCCTCTCTCTTACAGTCTCCACAAGGAAAGGATACTTCAGAGCCTGTATAATATATGAACCATATCGAATTCAAGTACTTGCGTGCCAGGCACGTAGTTACATTTGAGTCGATCGAAAAAATGACTGCCTCTCTAAAGACGCTCCCAGCTATACGACTATCACGCGTATAGCCCACTTCAAATGTCCTTATGTCTCGTTCACAATCTCTGACTATATTTGCAACAAGGAGCATTCCTCCCTACCCGTGCCGCGCAACAATCCATTAGCTCAGAGAATAACAGCGGGTGACAAAGCTTTTCTTTTATCGGGGCGGAGGAATTGCCGGGCTGCAGCTCGCGCCTTCTTTTTTCGCAGCCGTTTCGCAATGAAAAAGGAGAATCGCGCGAGGAACGTGATAGAACGACGAGGGTTGGTAAGGGGAGGAAGGAAACAAGCGAGGGAAGCAGGAGAAAGGGAAAGAGAAAGAACGGGAGGGAACGAAGAAGTTTGACACGGAACGGGGGTTGGCGAGCGAAAATATCGGTCGCATTCGTTCGAGCGAAAATCAAAGCGGAGAGAGGAATCGATTCGGAGGTACACGGTGGGAAGTTAATGCGAATTAAAATCCAATTCCGTCGACGGCGCGAGAACCCATTTCCAAACGTTGCGTCTTCCCGCGGCCGGGGAAAACCGGAAGTTCCGCGCGGCAAACGGGGTTAGACGAAGCGAACGGACGAAGGAAAAAAGAGAGAAGGGGGGAGAGGCAATGCATAAATATTTAATAAACACGGTGCCCGTTTCTCGGCAATAAAATATTTTCGTCGACGGCCGTTCCCATAAATATTTTTACACGCCTTTATTCCCTGCGAAACTGTCCCTCGGATTCTGGCGAATATATTCGCAGCCGTTCGTCTGTTCGCTTTACGAGCCCGCTTTCTTATTCCTCGGATCCTTGCCCCGTCGATCCCGTCGGTGATTCTGGACACTTTGTAGAAACTACGGGACACCTCGTCTTGTATCCTATGATCGCGTGAAAATGTGTTCATCGTTCCCGCTGACAGGGATAAGTAGATGAGAGTAGGATGTTTTTTTTAAGGGAATCATTTTTTTTTAAATCTCAATAATACTATTTACTATTTAATCGTTTAACACGTAGTTTCTAAGTAAAATAAGCAAAAACGCAAGAACTATCGCTCAGTTTTCGAAGAATAACGCTAGTAGCGTATCGAGAGCTTCGATGCAAATGAGTTAAGTGACATTGCGAATCGGACATCAGGCGAAGCAATATTTTCGGTTGCGTAGAAGCGAAAACGTTCGATAACCCCTTCAAACAACTCGACCACGATGCAGCGATAGATCACGGTTTAGAAGAAGCTCGAAGGAAGCACGTTCCCAATGTAAACGCAGCTAGTTGCATATATTTTTACCGTAAGAATGACAGGAGAGTTAACAATGTTCGAAAACGGTGCGAAAGTTTGTGCTCGACGCGGTGCACGGAAAAATATCCTTGGAAGCTTGCTCTTGTCTTCCCTCTTTTCCGAGAGACAAAGTGAGAGCGAAAGAGAGAGAGAGAGAGTCCTGTTTCGAAGAGGGTGGCGGCACCAGTCCACGCCCCCTTTCACTGCCAAAAGTTATTTCCGTTGGAAATTTATCGCTCTGCCGAGAATCGAGGCGTCATTTCCGGGCGAACGAAACAAAGAAAGCGTCGACCCGACTCGCGCGAAAGATAATTGGCGTGCCATTCTATCGTGTCCTTTTTCGCCTGCAGACCGTACCACCCCCCACCCTTACCCTTCGCTCCGTCCACCCCTCGACCGCCGCCCTTCCTGCAGATTTCTTTCCGGAAGAGCTGCACGGTTGCGCAAGCTGACGATTGTTAAATGTACCTACGCCTCGGCTGATTTATTCCCCCGGGGCTTTCGAAGGAGAGAAACCTGGATATTTATCGTCCCTTTCCGGCGTTGCGGTAAATAATGTGTTTGCTCTTTAACGCGATTTATTTCGGCCCCAGCGGGTAAAAGTGTTGTTGCGCCACGTATATCGCGCGCTTTTCCACGGTGTCGCGTTCGCGTTCGCATAAAGCAATTCGAAGCCGAGAAAGAAGGAAAGGAATTACGGAGGAGACGTATCTTCTCTCGGTGTTTCGACGTCTCGTTGTTGCACTGCCGATACGAATTGCGGCGGTCAACAGAATTTCGTTCCACGTTGTTCTTTCCACCGCTTTGAACACCGTCGCGAAATGTATCCTCACGGTGAGCCAATATCGTGTGATTAAATTTTCGACGGTTCGAACGGAAACTAAGCATAATATTTATTTGTACGTACGTACAGTATCGGGCTAAGGTAACGTGAAAACAGAGTAGAACGAACGAAGTAACGACGAGTACACGCGGTGGGAAGATAGAAAGTAATAAAAAAGAAAAAGGGAATACATTTTGTTCAACCGAACCAATTGCAAAGCTTTACGTTCGCCCGATTCCTCGACGTCTGCCGAACCTTTTCAATCGAGCCACGTAACCGTGCCGATTGATTAATTAATCGAATGCAACTGGAGCGCTGGGAAGCGTGACGGTGAATTTAGGAACATTATTAATTATCCATTGTGCCGGGTCCTTAATAAATTTCGATTACATTAAGTGCGGTATTTTACGACGCGGGGCGCAACAAAGCGGGCTGAAATTGAACGAAAAGTGGAAAGTTACAGAGCGACGACCACTCATGGAACTTCCGCTACTTTGCCATTGAAATTCGCGAACGGCGCTCGCGCGCGCGCGCGCCAATTCCGCAATACATTGTCGGAAGTTATACCCCGGACGAATGCAATTAACGATCGTCGAAGTTCGCGATTTGTTCCGGCGAATCGAAAACACGCTCACAGACGGAGGGAAAAAGCCAGAGGAGAGAAACTGACGCGCGAGGGTCGAGCTTGGAGGGTGGCCACCCCGGGATATCTCGCCCTCGGCCCTGTCCCTTTGGCCGCAGGACCTTCAGTATCGGGAATCGCCTAACGAGTCGGAAAAATCAAGTCTCCTTTGCCGGAGTCCGCCTTTGGCCCCGACGCAATACATGTCTAATTAACCATAAAAATAACGAGATTCTTGTGGCCGGCTCCGCCGAAACGAGCGTCGAAATCGATTTCCTGTTCGTATCAAGGAAAAAAAAAGACTTTTCAGCGAGCAGAACGGAAGCGCCTCAAATTAAATGTCTTTTCTCTACGGTTCCGCTGTAATTTCTGCCTTTTGTATGTTTCGTCGATTAAATATTGACAAACTTTGCCACAACAATAATAATAATAATGATAACAATGCTTTATTAAGAGACATAAGTCCTTTGGTATCAGAGGGAAATATATACAGCAGCACAAGTTTCTTAACGTTTACAACATACTACATTCTAGTTCATGAACATTTTTAACAGAGAAACTTAAAAGGTTCAATTTCATGTCAATTTCATAGTGATTTGCAAGCGTAAGTAATCTATAATATTAATACAGTTGCTTAAGCATAAAGTACGATAAGGAATAATGTAAAAAAGATAAAGAACGATATAAAAAGGATCGAAATTCCTAAGGGAACTTGTAGGAGTATAGAATTTAAATAGTTTAAATATTGATAGACAGACAATAATGCACTTAAGCAGTTTGTACATAAACATAAGATCAGCGAGAATTCTTTTATTTTTGTGGGAGCACATATTGAACAGCTTCAGAATATTGTCATAATTATGACAATGCTTTGACGATTCTGTTTTAAATTTATTCTCAATAAATAAATAAGTGAATCAAATCGGTAAGCTACCGAAGAGTATAAGAAAACTGATATTTCTAAGAAGTCACCGGTAACCGAAATCCATCGCCAGAGGAAAATCGTTCCCACGGCAAACATCGGCACCGGCTCAAAGTTTTCTTTCGCCAGAGAGTAGCTGGGGGGGTGAAATTTGAAAGGCGAAAAATCGATGACTCTCGGCAAACAGTTTGTCGGAGGCGCGCGCCCGCGCAGGCCACGAAACTTTCGCAAATATCCCGTCGCGTTGGGTCCGCGATGTTTGTTTAGCATCTTGGATTCCTGCCCATCCCGAGCCGCCTCATTAAGCCCGAAAATAATAGCCGGCTGAGCGCGACGGCGATCCCGAGACAACGGGTAGGACAGAGAAGTCCCTGGATCCTGTCGCGAAGCTTCATCCGCAAGACAGCGAGAGAGCTGTCCTTGCGAAGGGGTTGTTGCAGGCTCGTAGGGTTGGGGGTGGCGGGAAGGGGGTGGACTGGCCCGAGGGTGCGACGTCAGATTTGTCTCGTTAGAGCTCGCATTGTGTCCGCCTATGGCCGATCTACACTCTCTCGTTACAGAGCCGCACGCCCTCCTGCGAATCGGCGAACCCTTGGCCCTTTCTTTCTGCTTCTCGCTATCTAACGAGCCTCCATTAAAGCCACAATGCGCTTCCCTTGCTCGCCGACTCCTGCCACCCCATATGACTCGGGTATTCCGAGAAAGCGTCGCGTCGGCCCGACCGACGACCACTTTCTTCTCTCCGTGTTGCGTCTCCGTGTTGGAGGAACCAAGTCGAATGTCTCCAGGGTCGATCGATCGGGGAGGGACCAGGGAGAATGTGTAGGAGAATTTCGGCGGGAATTCTGAAACGGGTACACGGCCCCCTGGTACAACGATCCTTCGCTATCGGATCGATCTTTCGGGTAAGAAAACGTCGTTAGGGAAGATCGATAGATTCCGTGGCGAAAGTTTCTTGTCGATTCCCACCGCTCGGTTGCACGAAGGAACGGGTAATTTGTAATTCAGCCGATCTCCGGTCGGGATGTTCCTCGGTAACTTCGCCCGGTATCTCTGTTTAAGGAGCCCTCGCGGCGGGAGTTTATAGACAGATCGTTTATCGAGATGTCGGCTCCGTTGGTATTAGGAAATGGGCCCTGATCGATTCAGGTGGGAGCCCAACGTCCCCCGACGACGCGGCGCGGCTTTTCCATCGGGAATTGGGAACGCGCGAGACTATACGACGCGTTAAATTCTTGTCTCGGACGTTCCCCGAGATTTTCCGAAACACCTCTGCCATAAAAACGTCGGTAAAATCGATCGGCGGAACGTGCTTGGGGTAGGACGAGAATAAACGGTATTCTAATGGAAAGAGCCGCTTCGAACATCCCCCCGCCCCCCACCCCGCGCCACAGCTACTCCTTCGAAAAGAATTTTCCCGTCGTTTCTCAGCGAGCGATTTTCTGGAAATTTCAGCGAGCTCCCCGGAGCCACGTACGTGCCCGTACTTGGGCAAATTTACGGTGACCGGGGTGAACCGGAACCAGCGGAACATCCGTGAAAGCCGTAGGAGCCAACACCAGCAGGAGGGCGTCAGGCGTGACAGAGAAAAGGTTCGACACGCCCAGGAGCGAACGCAGGAGGACAGGCGCGGCCGGAAGCTCGACTTCGACGTGGAGAAACGCCGGGCGAACAACGAGTACCTCGTTCACGAGCGGATGGGCAGACGCGCCAGGTCGAACCGGAACAACCGGAACCATCGAGACCACAGCCTCGAGGAGGCCTCCTCGAAGCGAACGCTGGACATCGAGGACTTACTGCGCGACCATGCCGCCAGGTCTAAGGTCAGAAGGGCGGAGGAACAGCGATCGAGCGGCGAGGTCGCGTCCAGGTCGAAAGTCAGAAGGTCGCGCGACCTGGTGAAGCGCTCGGCTAACAGCGAGCACGACGTGGCGGGTAACAGGTCAAGGAGGAACCCGAAGATGGAGGACTTCCGGGTGGACGCGGACGATTTCACGCGAATCAGGCAATTCTGGACGACCGACTTCGACGACGACCCGGACGGCTCGAGCATCCTCGAGGTGCAGGAAGATTATTTTGGCGACTACCCGGACAGCTCGGATCTGCCGAAAAAGAGGTCAGGAAGGGACGGCCAAGAAATGACGAACTTTCCGACGACGAGGGCCAGGAGGGACGCGCGCGAGCTCGACCCCGGGGACAGCTCTTTTGAAAGGAGGGAGAAGAGGGAGGAGGATATCTCTAGGTGCAGCTCCGAGGTCACCACCATAACCATCGGCTGCTCTACGGCGGACAGAATGGAATTTCAGACGGACTGCGTCGAGGACAACGCGATCGGTGAGTGAAAATTTCAGTCCGACGCGAAACCAAAGATTATTTTCATTTTCGGAATCGAGGAAACGTTATTTAACCCTTTGACTGCTAAATACTCTCGGTTGAAGTGGTCCGCGTGAACGGTGCTCTATTAGCAATTGTGTTGCTCTAAATGGGAGCGAGAAAAAATTGACAAACGAATATACGCGCCCACAGTTTACACGAGTTACTTTCGCCAGAAACGCATATACGCGTCCATAGCAGTCAAAGCGTTAAATTCTGTTGGAAGATTGCAATCCGTTCACCGATAACGGACGTGTCGAAATTATCGGCCCAGGGGAGGCCCTGGGCTCGTCGATAATTAAAATCGCATCAACGCTAGAGAGGCTCGCGTACTAATCCCACGGTCGATGTTGGCGCGGCCGAGCCTTTTTATTTCGCCCCGGCGAGGCTCAATCCCGAAGGTTGTCAAAGTTTATTTAAAGGATAATGGCACTCGAGAGGTAACGAGCGACTCGAAATACCTCCCCCCGCCGTTATCCTTCCGAGGGCTCGTTGGAGTGTCCGCGCAGGCTAAAGGAGGGCCGTTGTTGCTTTTCTGTTCTCGCAGCTTACTCCTGCCACGGTAGGTGGTTCGACGCGGAGGGCACCCAATTCGTGATCGCCACCCAGCTGGCGCCGGGCACGAGCTGGTCCAACGAGAACAACCGGCCCCAGCCGTACAGGAACACCCGAAGATTGTGCTTTATGTACAAAGAGAGCGGCGGGGTTGTCAGTTTGACTGCCAGCGAGGTGGCCTGCCAGAGGGGAATACCCCCGCCCCCGCCTATGTTGGCCTTCAATGCTACCAGCACCGGTGAGTACCTCCTCCTCCTTTCCTTCTTCGCCCACTTCACCCTCGAGGATCCTCAAGATCTTTGCTGCCGCGCCGAGGACGCGTCTCCGCCGCGACGAATCTAACAGTTTTGTTCCGCGACTACTGGCAGCTCGCGGCTCTTCCTTCGTTCGAGCACTTCACCCCGGGATCTCGATGTCCCCGCAGTGGAAGAGCGTTGCACGGAAGAATCGGACCGTTTTGCGACGATTCCGTCGCTTCTTATTTTACGATTCCTCGAAATCGCGCGAGTTTGAAACTTCCTTTTGTCGTACGATCATTTACACCTTTTATCGTACCTTATATCATTTACACCTTTGGAAATAGATTCCATTTATTAGATATGAAATGGAAGAACAGATGCATCGTCGTTACATCGAAAATTGGAACATTTCCTTAGCGCGTGCACCAAAAAATTTTTAATGCGCGTTCGAATAGTGTTATTTAACCATCTATAGTTTGAATCATTATAACAGATATGCAGTAGCTTAAAAATTAATGAAAAATAATAATTCAGGACTGCCTATAATAGCGTTAATAATTTTGAAAAGAAATAAAAGTTTTCTTGACACTTTACCGATCCTTCGGTTTCGTTTCGCGACCGTTTGTGTAACGTATTTCAGTTTACTATATTACAGTGTTATAATATTGCTGTTATACTCCAACTACAGTTTTATTATAATTACTATGATACCTTATTTCATGTGTTTCTGGCACATGCGCTTCAGTTTGTTTTCTCGGATATTTCGGGAAAATCCTGAATAGCAAGAAAACGGGCGTTCTTGAAAATTTGGGGAAACCGTCAAGGTTAGCAGGCGAGATTCGACGCGTCCTCGATGAAACTTATCACGCGTCGTTTTGGAAAGAGAGGGCGGGATACGAGATTCCTTTCGCGGCAGGGAACGCGGTTTGACAAGCGCGACAGACTGCAGTGTCCAATCAAAATCGCGGCGTCAGCGATTGTCATCCACTGCGTCAGTTGAATCCTGGTCGCAGACGGTGCGCGACAGCCGCGCATAATTTGCCGTGGCACGTGGACGACTGACTTCACCTGACAAATGTACTGTGACAGTCCGTTGATAAATGTCAAATTAAGCGGCGCCCCTAATTATCACAGTGGAAACTCTCGGATAAGCACACTATTATTTATTTCAACTGTTTGCGTCGATCGCATTCATAGTAATAACAACGATTCATAGAAAATATCCTGTTTGTAAATCAATATTGTTTGTATAAATAAATCTTTTTTCTAGAATAAATATAATTTATTTTAAAGGAAGAATTTTAATAATATTTTCTACACTGATATTTTATTTAGATGATTTTGTTTAGAATACAAATTTTGTGCTAATTATTCTTTTTTGGAAATTATTTTTAAACTAATAATTTTTAAATTATGTTTGCTAGATTTAATTTTAACGACTTATTTAATTTGTTTAAATTTAAAAAATAATTTATTTGGTGAATTTTATAATCAAATATTTTGTTTGAATAAATTATATAAAATTAATATTTCTAAGAAAATTATATTATTTGATTTTGACAATTTTAATTTCTGTCCATTTTGTTGTTAAATTAAAAGAGACTTCTTTAATTCAAACTAACTTTTAATATGAGTGTAATTGGTGCGATATTTTATTAAACGATGCGCGATGATTCTCAGTCGGTCATTCACTGATTTTTGTTTCTCCCCAAGAGGCTTATATCTCGCACAATCTGTACTCCTCCACTCCTCGCAATTATAGCTCCACGTTTAACACTTCGACGAATCCTGGTTAATTAAACATTCGCGGTACTTGGCTAATTTTCAACCGGATAGCCGTTCTAATTTCAAAATAAAATTATTTGATAGAAATCTCGGAACAATTTATCGGGATTAATATTTATGCAATGATACGCATTACGATTTTCCTTCCGGTTCGCACAGATCCACGGGTCGCGGCAAGATTAACAATGTACACGATTCACGTTCAATCGATTGTTCGTTTCATCGACGTCTAATTTAGTGTAAACGATGATCATGCTTTTGTGTTCGCAGGTCAATGCATGGAAGAGAACAGGGGCTTTGTTGCTCGGTCGACGTACCTGATGATCGTCACCCTGACGGCGATCGTCGCGATATACAGGTGATTCTAATCGAACGGACGACGATCTCGCGACCGTTAAAATTCGACGTTTGTAATCTGCGTTATTGGACACCGTGCGGGTGACGAAACGAGGTGGTTGGTACACGTGTATAAAAAAAAAAAAAAATGATATAAATCGCCTTCGTCGCGAGTCACCGGAAGAAGATCGGTCGAGCGTCCGGGCCAACAGGAAGGGGAAAACGGGAAGAGAGGAAAGGAACAATCGATACTTTGGCTTCGAACGCTCGTGTCCGTGTAGCTCTTGCTAGCCTCTCTGATCCGTCGGGAGAAATTCGTGCTCGCGCGACCGCCACAATTTTGTCACCGATCGGGACACGAAACACGGGAAAAAGGAAGGAGCCGTTAAGCGAGCAGCGAGAACAGCGTGAAACTGGAGGCACGAGAAACTCTGCACCCTTAGATCGTCGCGATGCTCGTTCCAACCGAAAGGGACACACACCGCCTCTGATTCGATTGGGCGTCGAGGAACGGGAGAAATAAAGTCGCCTGTAATGAAGAAGACAAGAGGCAAAGCTCTGATTTCTTCCGTATAAGAGGCGGCTCCTCCGATCCATCGGGAAAATCAAGCGAACCAGAGGACGTGGAACAGGGGGTGGATGGAATAATGCTCGAGACGGAACCCGATGAACGCGTGAACAGCTCTGAGACGCGGCAGGACGAAGAAAGAGGAAAGGAAGGGGTATTACCGCTCCTCGAAGTTCGAATCTTTTTTTCCTCCGTCGACGAAGAGGAAACGGAGGAACTGTTTGTTCCTGCCCCCGGACCATGGGACGGAAGGGGCGGCGGCGAGTGGAGAAGAAAGGGGTCGTCGTGTGGATCGAGCGCGAATTTCCCCTGGCCAGTAGGTTTTTTACCGATGTAGCTCGTAGGCACTAGCTAATTAAAAATCAGGTAAAGCTAACGAAGTAATTACACAAGTTTTTATGGTTAGACCATATCACGAGCGAGATCACGGCGCACGATCGATCGATCGATCGGATTCCTTCGGGCGGAACGTGTCGAAAGGGACGAGAACACCGGTAATCGATCGCCGGGCCCGGAACGAGACGGATAAGAAAGGGAGGAAGGGAGAGAGCATGAGAGAGAGAGAGAGAGCGTGTGTGTGTTTGTGCGCGAGACAGGAGCAACATCTTGTTTTAATTAATAAGACGATCGACCGGGCGATGGTCGTTATCTTTTAAGGTAGAAACTACATAGAGGAATAGCTTTAATAAGGCGCGCGAGGGAACAGCTTACTCGGCAAACATTTTTCTGCGCCGGATGCTCCTTCCTTTTTCACGATCCTACGGCGGGAACACCGTGAACGGGTGCACCGTGTATTTTGTAACTTATAATTATACCGCTAGCTCGAAGAGAATAGCGAGATGGAGCGGAGGGATGACGAGGCTTCGCACAGAAACATCGGTGTCCATCGTCTTTTCGACCGTGGCAATGCGACAATTTCAAGGCAATTGTAGTATCGGCATCCGGTGATCCGGTATGGGTTTACTAAATAGACTAGGGGAAAAAGGAATTACCGGTCGGATCTGGATAACTTAGTGGTTAACCCTTTCGCTTCGGCAGTCCAGTGCTCGTGGTTTTTGTATATACGTTCTTCTAAGTCTTAAATAACAACTGTGCTGAATAAAACAACCGTTGCTCTAATATAACAAATATATTTACATTTTTAATATGAAAAGACTTACAAAATTATTAAAATACGAAATACATCTGGTGCCGCCTATAAGCGGTACTCGAAGCGAAAGGGTTAAAGCAGTTGCCTGGCAATGGAAAGACTCCGGGTTCGATTCCCGATCTAGGCAATCCACGAACGGCCGTGTAAGAAATAGAGTTGATCGCGAAAGGGAACTGCCTATTCGAACGGTTTTTGAGTAAGTGTCGGGGCTATAGACTATGATCATCCTCTCAGAGGGCAACATAGCCTAACCCACTCCGTGACCAGATCCTTTCGGGGTAAAAGGCCCTATCTTTTAGCAGTCTTTCGCCTGCCTTTCCTAGATTTTCCCACGCATCCTATAATAGCCCGACGGCTAAGTGTCTTCAACTTTCTTTCTTTGGGGTTCCATTCGTACATACTCCAAACTAGACACATCAAAGACATCCAGTCATAAATCGCGCTATAGTCGACGCTCATTAACACTAACGTTTCCGGCGACCATTCGCCACCTGTAATCCTGTACTCCGATGTCCCATCTTCAACCGTGCCCACTTCAGCTAGCCTTACAACCGACTCTTTCTCTTCCACACAATTTCCAAATTTTTTACCCGCCATTCTGGAAGAGTAATTCCGACAATGGAACAACGTTACAACGAACCAAGTGCACGCGGCACTCTATCCGACACAACAGGTTTTCGGCCGATCCGCGGCGGGATTCAATTACCGCAGGGCATATTAGCAGACGTATTAAAGGTTGATTGCGCTGTAACTGTTATGTAATAGGCACAAAGAGCTATTAGCCGGCGTTATAGCCGAATGTATGTCGGGGCTATTATATAATAGCTGTGCTGGCCGCCGGCTGTATTAATAATCGACCGACGGATGGGAGAGGAACAAAAACATATTTCAAAGCTTCCGGTATGGCCGCCGCGTTATTTTTCTATCGTACGACAAAAATCCGTGTCGCGCACGTCCACGTTGTTTCGAGGGCCGGACAAAACGGTCGACGCTTCGGATTTATCGAAAACGCAAACGCTGAAAATTCTTGCCGAGTAAAACGTTCGCTCCGTGAAAGGGAGAAAGAGGGTGCGTGTGTGAGAGAGAGAGAGGCGGAGAAAGGGAGTGTGTACGTGTGATCGTGAACGGGTGAAACGAAATTGACACCGACACCGTGTATAGCCGGAGAATGTCGAGAAGTGTTAATGAAGTGACTCAACGGGATACGATAGTCAGCTACCCTGCAACGGTAGGATTATTCGACGCGTCTGAGAGTTAGGAGCGAAGAGGAACGAGACGAGGCACGAGGAACGAATCAGAGTGCAATTGTTTCTTAAGAAATTTCTTCTGGAATTAAATTAACCCTTTGACTGCCACGCCGATATCACATGTTTCGCTTGGGACGCCACGGAAGTACATCGAAATTAAAAGATTAATTTCGATGTTCTAATAAAAATGTTTAATCGTTCAATGGGGCACTTTTCACTTTAAAGTATTCTCTAATTAGCGGTAACGTTCAAAATGCAGTAACTGTCAATTTTTATTCAACTCTTACTATTGGAAATGGAGCTTAAAATTGCTAAATAAAAAAAGCCCTTATTTAATATATTTTAATTCTTTATTATATAACACGAGGAAGGTGCAACTCCAACCGAACCTCACGAGCTTAATCATAAGATTGGCAAAACGCAGTGGTCGAGATTCCTACGACCCCATCCGTGTACTTTAACTCTTTTGTTCTGAATCTTAACGTTTTCGTACTTCCTAAATTGCCAGATGTGGTTTGGGTTTTTTTGATGAAACTCTTCAGAAAGTACACTAAGAAAAAGCTGGTTTTTCGGTTAATTTTTGTTAATTCGCAATATTTCTGTATTCAATTCTGTAAGCAATTGAAGCGCTCCCCCCGGTCACCGATGACCACCGTGACGTCACAGAAGAAACCGTGGCCGGTCATACGCGACCACCATGGCAGTCAAAGCGTTTGTCAACCGTTTCCTTTTTCCCGTTATTTTTCTCGACGCATCGCGAACCGTTTATATCGCGCCGCTAATAATTGCTCGTATCGATCGCGCATTAACACGAGACATCACTGTGGTACAGGGCCATAAAACGTTCTAACGACGGGCAACGATTCTGCACGGCTAAACAGAAACGTCGCGGCCGATGATAAATTTAATACAAATATTTCTGGTATTTCGCGAACACCGCCGCTGTTTCGACGATTCAATTAACTTCAGCCGAGGCAATGAACAATGATGGGCAATTCCAAAGCCCACGGCCAGAATTTATTTCATCGCCACTTGCAGGGCGTATACCACCCCCGGTTCTCCTCCGAACAGGCCACGGATTTCAACGTTCATCGATTTCTATGAACGTCGACAGTTTTCCTCTGCCGCGCGTTACGAGCGCGGAATCAGCCGCTGCGAGGTAACGTTATTCGAGGATAAATTGAAACCTCGGGGCTGGATTTCGTGGAAAAAAAAGATCCTTACGGGAGGAAAGGGAACGAAGGATCCCGCTCGAGAGGGGAAAAATATCGATGGTCGGGCGGCCGAGCGTGTGTAAAGTGTAAAATTGTAACTGTGATGGACTGTTCGAGCCGCCGCATCGGAGTCGTGGACGGTTCCTCTCTCTTCCGCGCGTTCGTTCCGGACACACGAATGCACACACACACAACAGAACACTTTCTATTCAGCGACTCTGATTCTTCCTCGTTACGATCTTGGCCGTTCACGGGGTTCCTCTTCGTTGGGCGTCGACGAGTTTCGCGAAGCAAATTCCTTCGGACGCGATGGCTCAAAGGGTTTAGCCTCGTTGACGAGAACCGATGGGATCGGGGCTTAAAAAGCGACGTGGGAAATAAAAATTGGCCACTTGTTCCGACCCCTTATCGGGGCCAACCAAAAGAAGCTTCTCGTTTGAATATTTGTATTAACACGTTGAGCCAGGTATCAGTCCCTGGGGACTGACAGTGGACTTTTCGTTTGAACAGCGTCAGTCTCCTTGGGACCGACAGTATCAAAATTAAAAAATGAATGTAGTAATTTTAATGATATTTATTGAAACACTCCAACCGACAGTGAACTTTTCGTTTGGACAGCGTTGGTCTGTGGGACCGACAGTATCAAAATTATAAAATGAATGTAGTAATTTTAATGATATTTATTGAAACACTCCAACCGACAGTGAACTTTTCGTTTGGACAGCGTTGGTCTGTGGGACCGACAGTATCAAAATTATAAAATGAATGTAGTAATTTTAATGATATTTATTGAAACACTCTAACCGACAGTGAACTTTTCGTTTGGACAGCGTTGGTCTGTGGGACCGACAGTATCAAAGTTAAAAAATAAATGTAGTAATTTCAATGATATTTATTGAAACACACTGAACAAAAATATGGTTTCGTTTTGCACCTATTACAAAACGTGACAACCGTCATTCCAGCCATCTCAAATATCGCCCAACTGCTTGCTAGCTTCCAGCTGAACGAAAAGGTCAGCGATATCGACGCCAGGCTCAACGTGTTAACCCTTTCGCTACGAGCAGTGACTATAGTCACCCAACGATTGACTGCTCGCTATACACGAACGGTGACTATAGTCACCCGTAAAGTTTCACGAAGAAATTATTATTGCATTATGCGATAATTTGTTAACCCTTTCCATTCTACGATCGATCACAGTTGCTCTGCGTAAGATGCCACGGTATTGAACGTACGACAAGCAATTTTACTTTTGACGCGACGGTTTGTTCAGCGGGAGTGGCACGCCGAAGAATCCGCCCGTAGCGAAAAGGTTAAACGATCTGGACACCGCGAGGACTATCCGTGGCGTCGCGTTGGCGCCACGAATCAAAACGGAATTCACCGTGACAAATGTTAAAAGGATTGGAATGTATAAGGATCGCATGATTTACGGGACGGGACGGTCCGCGTTCTCGGTTCTCGATCACGTGGCGGGGACGGTTCGCGATCGATACGGTTTCCGGTATCCCTCGAGGAACGCGGAGCTTATTTAACGCTAAACCTACCGACGGATTAGAGTATACTTATTTGTGACGAAGAAATCAACTTGAAAATTATACTTGAAAAATGCTTAATGCAAGGGAAACAAATCGTAATGACATTACAGTAAAGATCACAGTAAATTTCGAAAGGTGTAGATATCGCAATAAATTTACAAAATTTCCATGAAAAATTACGAATTGTTCATTTCGACCGGTGTTGGTAGTTATAGTGTTAACACGTTCACGCAGGCGTGTACCACCGGTGGCTCGCGCTTCAATGTTCCATCAGACGGCGAAAGAAACCAATTATAAATAATTGCCCTACGATTGAAAATTAAAGTAATGGAAAAATCAGCGTCGCCAGATGAAGCGAAACATGGATCAGCGCGCAGTTCCACAGCAAAAAACACAAAAATCAGCGCCCGCGTGAACGTGTTAACCCTTTGAGCGCTATGAACGAATATTTGGGTTCTCACACGACCATTCAATCTGAGTTACGAACACTGTACAGTTTTACAAAATAGCGTGCTTTGTCGTAAAAAGTGGGTGGTCCACAGCACACGTCGCACAACTCAGCGCTGAAAGGGTTAAACGTCTGGCGGACGAAGGAATTTTTCCTCGAAGCTCGGCGACGCTTGCGCCCGCGTTAACGTAAGCAATAAGCAATAAACTCACGCAAATGGCTCAACCGTGTATGTACACGAAAGATGTTGCGTTTCGCGTGTAAGGAGCTGTGTACCGGAGAGAAGGACCGCGGCGTTGTACCAGAGATGTTCTATTATAATATCGGTCTGTCCGGTCGGATCGTCGATCGCAACAGCGAGTCGCAGCTATGAGGGGGGGAAACGGCGGAAGTGGGCGAGTGAATGTACGGACCGATCGATCGCGAGGTAGGACGCTACGAATATTATTGTAACTAATACAGAGTCTATAACTATATTATTGTACAAGCATCTTTGTAATAATTAACCCGAACCGAGTGACGAGAGGAGACGGAAGCGGGAGGAGGCGCATCGAGGCACGATGGAAGAGTACGCAACAATGTGGAAGAGGATACGAAACGAAGCGAGAGCGAGGGGAAAAAAAATATTAAAAAGCAAGACAAAAAAAAATGTGGGTGAACAGAGAGAAAGAGCGTGTGCGTGCGTGGGAGAAAAAGAGAATTAGAGAAAGAGAGACAGAAAGAGAGAGAGAGAGAGAGAGAGAGAGAGTGAGTGAGAACGAGTGAAACATAAAAAAAGCCAATCGCTATTTTACCACTTTTCCAATCGCGGTAAACGTAGTTTTCCTTCGCCGTTACATTTTCCTTCGTGTTCGTTTTTACGACGCGGACGAGGGCGAGCTCTGTGATCCTTAAAAGTTCCGCAATGTGGCAGAGGAAACTTGTATCCGGTCGCCGATTCGAATATCCTAAATCTGTCCTATCCATTTCTATCGGCAATTCTCGTTGCTGCACGCGTAAACCTCGTTTTGAGGAAACGAAAAAATGATCTTGGTCATTCAAAAGTCCGAGGTTTCAAAGGAACGAGTCCTTTTTGGAAACGAGCGTGGAATGTATGCAGCTATATTCGCCAACGTCGAGCGGGACACATCGAGGAGCAGAGAAAAATGTCCACGGTGGTATGCGGAAAAATGCGGTGAATCAAAAGCTACCCCTCGGAGGCGTCCATTTAATCGAGCGAAAAACGCTCACCTTTTCAGGGTTTTTCGCGGCGTAGGACCCCGATTGACTTTCGTTAGGCTTCTCGGCAGCCGAGTTACCTTCCCGACAACTTACCCGTCGTGGTTGCTCGCGCAGAAAATCGCGGATTAACCGTGTGATGGCCACAGGGGTCGATTATTTCTCCTCGTTTTTCCCCTGCCCGTTTATCGCCCCTTTTCCTTTCGTTTCCTTGGTTTCGACGCCGGACCTTTTTAGAGAACACGTAGCGGTTAGGACTTTTAACGACTAGCACCTTAGACGCCGTAACTGTACCTAAGAGGATGCAGCGTATTTAGCGTAACCTTAAGATGAGAAACGTAGCGATTAAGGATTACTCTAGCTTCGTAGGGGTAATAAGCTCATTGTGACAGCAATCAGAGGTGCCCCGCGGTCGAGACGCGAACTCGAACACCCTTTTCTTCCCCCTCGACAGCACACGTCTTTCGATTCGCCCGTTCAAGCGTATGTCGTGCGCTTCTTGCGAACGGTCTCGAATCCCCGATTTTGGCTGGAGCGTGGTGCGTGATAAATGTTTACAGGAAAGCTGAAAAGAGTACGGATCGAGGAAGGGAGGAGAACTAGGAGATGGAAGAGGAGGTGGAGGAGGAAGGAGCAGGCGAAGAACACGCAGCACAGGGATTTGTATTGATCTAACGAAGCGCTGGTTTCTGAATCGCCGGGCCACCCTCCCGGGTCGCTTAAACATCCGAATTTTGGACAGTCCGCGGGTCCAGCCTCTATATTTCTGTTCCACGGATGTTTGAACTACGGTTATCATACCGAAACTCAAATATTGCCCCGACGTCCAAATATCCGGACGACGTCGCGATTCGAGTCGAAGAGTCGTATAGCCAGAGAGTTGGAGGACCCACGTCGACCGGTTGAAATTTTGCTAGTTCGACAACTGCGGAGACTTCCCTGCCACGAATTACCGATTCATTGGCCAATCGGATGCGCTGAGTCACGCCAGTTCCATCGTTCCGGGACGAAACCGTGGAGGGTGCGATAAGAAAGTCGAAAAATCGACAGACCTTGACGATTCCAGTGAAATCAACCGCATTTATCTCGCGGCTAAGGGTGAAGAGGGATGATCGCGCGACGGTATAAGGGTTGCGTACGCGGGAAACGATCGAAACGATCGAAAAAGAGCTCGGCCTACCATGGGCCGTCTCGACGCTGCGGCATTCTATTATTTTCGATTTGCCCGACACAAACAACGCTCAGGGATTTGATAATTATCAGAGCATCCCCAAACATCGTTACTGACCGACCGCCTACGCTCGCGCTGGCCGGCCTCTCGTCAAACATTATGCGCTCCGCTTAATGAGATTGATGCAATCGGCCGACGCATTTAATCCGGTTAATTTACATTGGGTCCTAATATCGCACGCGAATATTCCGCTAATGCAGTCGGTAATGAGAAACAGAAAATTGCTTGCACAAACCACCCCCTACCCCACCACTCTTGTCCGCCGCGCGCACGCCCGATGCCAGGCTTCCGCACCCCAGCCTGATTCCTGCCCGATGTGTGTCCTCGATGCTGTTCTCGCTTCATCCGGATACGTCGCTTTAACCGCTGAGACTTTCGAGCGGACGTACTGTTGGGAAACCAACAGATGAGAGACTAGGTAGCGAAATCGGTAGCCCGCTCCACTTAATCCCTTCCTCTTCCCAGATTCTTGTTTATTATTGGCGAAGTCTAGCACCTCTTCTAGTTAGTTATTAGTTAGTTTATTTAGGTTCAGCCTTCTCGGCCTAGAAAATGAACTTGTACATTGTATCCATTATAACTTAACCTACTCTCATGCCTCCACACTATCCTCTCTCACATCATATACTTGTCTTCCCTCTATTTTTTTCCTCTCCACCTCCGCCAACCAGTTTGTCACTCCTGAAGATATCGCTCCCGATACTATTTCCTCACAACTGTACTCACATCTTTCTATCTTCACACACTCTTCCACCATATTGCTAGCGTGCCCCACCCTTCCCCGCAAATTTCGCATTTCCTGTCCTCTTCCTCTAACCAGTACCTGTTCCACGTCTCCATGTTTCCACATCTCACCCTTGCCATCAGTCTTTGACTCCCCTCTAGCACCTCTTCTATTCATCGCGTAACGAAGAAAGTAAACGAAACAAAACGCGACAAAGTGAGATACAGCCCAATTAAATGGCACTGATGTAGGCAACAACTTAGAATATCAACATAACAGCTATTCTAAACCGTATCGGTGCCTAAAGCAAATTCTACTCCTATGCAGTCTGGTCGCCCGGGTCGTAAAAAGTGGTGAGAATGGGTGGACCTAGCGGCTGATTTCCCTTGTTTATCGCGTCTTTTAGCTTGTGGGTAGTCTCTCATCTTTTGGTTTCTCAATATTAGGTGAAAGCAAGGAGTCGCCGATCGAGAGGAACGATCATGAAACGTAATCGAACCGAAAGCGTGAACAACGAGAACAAACGAGCGGGGGCGGCTATAATCTTGATCGCGTTTCATTTTGGAGGCCGGCCAGCTTCGACGCGCGAGCCATGCTCTGTCGTTTGCCGACAAAAAGTTTAATCGCCGGAGAAAAAAAGGGGTGAAATCTAAATTAATCGCGGAAGGGAGGGAAGAGAGGATGGGGTGGCGAAAAGTATGGGACGAAGATGGGCCACGAATGCTGTGGGAATTGATAAGCAATAGGTGTACCCGAAAATGAAATTAGGCCAGATCGAGTCGGGCAAGGATCTTGAAAAACTAAATATTCATATATCCGAAATTAATAAAGATGGCTCGGACACCACAAAATTTAAGCGAAAAATTATTTTCTAACGATGGCAATATTGTCACTGCTACGAGATCTAGATTGTTAACAGAAAGAGTGGAGCAATCATGTTCCTTACATTCCAATTTGAAAATAAAATTATATTCACACTTTCTACCATAAGATATTTAATTTTCTTCATTTTACATTTTATTATGATATAAAATACAATGACCTGTACGAATTCGAAAATTTTGATGGAAATCTCGGTTGAAAAATTAATAAGATACCTCGCATTCATCGTCCTTAATAAAGCTCCTAACTGTGCGACACATTTATTAGATTCCAACCATTAGAAATTACCTTTATTAGATTCGGATACATGAATATTACAGTTTTTCAGGATTCTGATGCAACCCGATCCCAGTTTAATTTCGAGTACCCAACTGCACGGGAACCTGAATTTTACGAACTTTTGGGACCCGACCCGATCCCAAGAATAATTCCTCGATCCAACTGGACCCGAGATGTCGGGTACCCGCACATCCCTAGTAAAGATTCCAACCATTAGAAATTACCTTTATTAGATTCGGATACATGAATATTACAGTTTTTCAGGATTCTGATGCGACCCGATCCCAGTTTAATTTCGGGTACCCAACTGCACGGGAACCTGAATTTTACGAACTTTTGGGACGAATCCCAAGAATAATTCCTGGGACCCGACCCGATCCCAAGAATAATTTCCCGACCCGACTGGACCCGAGATATCGGGTACCCGCACATCCCTAGTAAAGATTCCAACCATTAGAAATTACCTTTATTAGATTCGGATACATGAATATTACAGTTTTTCAGGATTCTGATGCGACCCGATCCCAGTTTAATTTCGGGTACCCAACTGCACGGGAACCCGAATTTTACGAACTTTTGGGACCTGATCCGATCCCAAGAATAATTTCCCGACCCAATCCCAAGAATAATTTCCCGACCCAACTGGACCCAAGATGTCGGGTACCCGCACATCCCTAGTAAGCAATATTCGGTAGAAAGGGGTAAGCAACGTCAGAGTCAGAAAACAGGACACGTTTACGCGACCCCGGACGGCTGTTAACGATTTTATGGAAACCCGTCTAATGGGATTATCGGATTACTTCCGCGTCGGTACCGGTGCTCCACCGCAGTTTATTATTCCCGCACACAGTGGATTATGCGCTCATTCTTGAACCTTCTTCGTTCTGTAAAGCTCCGACACCGTTGCCGCTGGATCCTTCACGGCTGCGGACACATTGCCGGCGCGCGAAACGGTTGCTGTGGTTTATTCGCGCGCACGAAATTAGCAAAAGCCTGGGAACGTTTCGCGCTATAATCCAGCGAGAATCTAATTGCGCGACGGTTAATTCGACACCGTATGCGCCGCGTTACCGGGGTCCCACGATTTTCTACGATTTTCGAAACGCTTCGCCTTTTCGTTCTTTATTCGAAGCATCCGTTTTTGGCTGAACGACAACGTTTCACTTCGAACTCGTCGGAAAAGGATACCTTGCTTGTTTTCTTTTTGTTGACTGTTTAATACTTTAATGGCCGCTCACACATGTGTGTGATACTGCTGCCAGGGGTTATTTGCTGATAACACACTATTGCAAATTTTTTTTTGGCAACATTTAAGTTCATATTAGCTGGAGGAATAAAACATCAATTGGTTAAAATATCAGTGACAAGAAAGGGTGTACGAAAGGATTGTCGTGTTATATTATTATTGCCACCCCCTGGCGAAGTTTAACCGCGTAGACACGCGGCCATTAAAGTGTTAATAATGAACCGTCAATGGTTTTTGTTCTTTACATCGAATTTTATTATTTCAATAGCTGTACACTTGTTCATTTCGTCGGAGGAATTACAATACTAGAGGTAAACTTAACATACACACGCATACACCTATTTATATTTACATACGTAAATAGTATCTAACAGAAAGCAAAGATATCGCGATTATCGGTCTTTGCTCCAACAATTTTCTTTTTCTTTCTTTATCGCTACCCGATCAGGCATAGAGTTTCGATTCAGTCCCTTCCCCGCCCCTCCTCGTTGTCAGAGCAATAGGCAACCCTTAATGATCCCGTGTGGCGCACCCATGCTGATTCGAGACCATCGCTCAGAGATTAGAAAGGCACCATTGCGCCGCCATATGGGGACGAACGGGTCCGTTCCACCCTGCTCGAAGTTTCTCCCCGCTCCTGGCGCACGCTCCAGCGGACCGAGGACGTTTTCAATCAAGGGACAATCATCCCTCGACGAGCAATCGAACCTTTTTATCGAATCATCGCGGCCCGTCGTCGTTTCCCTCCTTCGGGCGAAACGTCAGCGGCCGATCATCGAACAACGACGAGAATGCTTTTTCGCGGCGGGGGTACATTATATACAGATACGGAGCAATACGAGAGAGCGAGTTGGCGTTCACGAGGAATAGAGAGAGGGAGAGGAAGAGATAAAGGGAACGAGTGTGCTTGCATGCGTGAGTGTGTGCGCGTGTGTGTGTATGCGTGAGAAAGGAAGAAGATTAGGGCTGTGCGGGTGCCTGAGCTTCGGATTAGGTCGGATTGGGTCAGGTCGGGTCTCGAAAATTTGTTAAATTCGGGTATCCAACAGTAAAATCGAGTCGGGTTGGAATCCCGAATATTTGTAAAATTCGGGTACCTTACATTTCTTTTGGATTTATATACCTGTTCGTACCCGCCGGTTTGACATACCAGACATGGCCCCCATGGGCAAAGGATTGGAATACGTCCAATCAGCGCGTAAACTGAAGGATGTAACAGTTGCTATCAATTCGCCTGAGAATGCAAGCTCAATAAGACAACCTTGGTCGAGGTGGACCTTTTTAAAATTCTACCAGCTCGGCAGGCTGGCTCCCAAATTTGGGTACCCGACAGTGAAGTTAGGTCAGATCAAGTCGGGTAAGAATCCTGAAAAATTGTAATATTCATGTATCCGAAACTAATAAAGATGGCTGAAACGCCACAAAATTGAAGCAGAAAGGGCTGCACGAGACCCAAATTTAAAAAATTTTCGGGACCCGACTCGATCTCGAGAATAATTTCCCGACCCAACCAGACATTTCGGGTACTCGCACACCCTTAAAGAAGACAGATTGAACTATAAGGGACAAGGTCCGCGGGTACACAGAGGGATACCCGGGCGAAGGAGGCAATATTTTATAATACGGACAAAGCACACCACCTGAGAATCTCCGATACTTTGTTACTTTAATTTTCAATAAATAACTATTATCGGTGTTACAACAAAGTCACCGTGCAATCAATCCTTTGAATTCCTTACGGCGTTTACACACCCCGCGCGGTAAAGACACACCGACCCGATGTTGTTGTTCGGCCATTACTCTCGTCGCTCTTCGTCGAGAACATGCGAGCTCGTAAGCCTGGCCCTCGTGCGCGAAGAAATTCCGATCGTACGTAATCCGGGCGGCCCCTTTATTGTACGCCTGCACACACCTTAGGATACGCATGTATATATGTTGTATCGTGTACTGTATGTGTAACTCTTGGTCTCGTGGGAAGCGCCAAGTGTGCGACGCGTTGCGTGTCCGGCGGGTAACAGGACCGCGGGGCAAACGGAGAGAACGAAAGGGGTAAAAATGCGCCCCGATTCGATTTCGATCGTGTCACGATCGATCGTCGTGCGATCGACGACGTGGGGACGATCGGTGCACGATTAACGTTTCAGGTGTAAACTTCAAAGTTTCAAATTTTTACTTTAACCATTCGAATCGCTAATCTCAAATTCAAAGCTTTAAATTCAAGGATTCGAATCGAAATTTAAGATTAAAATTTCAAATTCAAGGATTCAAATTGAAATTTAAAAAGTTCGAAAAACACCAAGTTCAGCGAGCTACAAAAATTTGCAACCATCAGTCGTGCCGATTAACAGACAAAAAGCTTTGCAAAAAAGTGGTTGTAGTGTCATATTCTGACATTTAAATACTTATTGCTTCGTTCTTTGATACATCTTGCACCCTTTTTTGATAATTATTTATTTATTTAATTATTATAAATCATTAAACGGGGTAAATTCCTATTAATGTACAAGATAAGGTCGAAGTACATTATAGGGTATACAGAAATACAGTAGCGGACAAAAGTTTAAGACGACAGAACAATGTAAAACATAATTTTATGGTTCGCAAATATTGCACACCTATTCATTTTTATTGTCATTATGGTAAAGTTAGTTAACTTAAGTTAGTTAAATAGTTATACTATTATGTCTTATTGATTAATTTATATATTTTCTTTCGCCCTTTGGTGTAAAACTTTTGTCCGCTACTGTATTCCAATAATTGGTTAAAGTTTCTAAACGAATTACTGCTGTTCACATAGAAGTTTAGTGTGGTACAAAAAGAATTATCGATTAATCAAAGACGATTATGATTTTTGTTAAATAACATTTATCATTAACCCTTTGACTGCGGCGCGTTTTTCGCATGTCAGTCGCTGCGACTGGTTGTCCACCGACTAGTGACCAAAACAGTACTCAAAAATTTTATACCATTCTTACGGTTTAAAAAATAATAATGGCATATTTAATTGCTATGTTACATAGGACAATAAATTCCATGTTGAATTAATCATTAAAACAGTAATAAAGGTGTTGTAGTAGAAAAATACAGAGGACGTATATTTACGCCTTTCGTATATATTGATGGATTTGTGAAGGCGTATATATACGCCCTTAGCAGTCAAAGGGTTAAGCATACGTCAGACGCAAAGTTATTAATCCCGGTAACGCGACCTAAACGGAATGTCGCCAAAACCCTAACTGACACGAAACGTGTTAACACGTTTGTCACCCAGCTTGATTCAGCTGAGTTTCTTGTTAGGCCCAAATCCGATTGCATAGAAAACTGGGGTAAAAAAAATATAAAAACAGCAAAAATTTTAACTTTTTATTTTTATTCCATGTATTTTATATTTATATATATTATAGTTTAATACTTATTCCATTGAATTCCTTTAAAAATACCAATTTAAAATCCTATTTAACTTTAAAGAATGCTAATAACCCTGTAGGTTCTATAGCGAAATAAAAAAAGAAAAACTTTAAAGAAAAGAGCGTCACCGAAATTTGGGTGACGTGGCGACGAACGTGTTAATCGTACGTGGAAAAAGAGAATAAACTGGGAACGACAGAGGAGACAAGCGAGTCGCCAGCGAAATCAAGAGCAACGAATCACTCCCGCGGGGAATGATTCATGAATCGCGTTCGTCTGTTTGCACCACGGGTCACGGTCGTCGGCCGATGAAAAAGAGGGCTCTCTTGGCTCCTTATTCAGCAGGGCAAGCGGATCGAGGACAGTGCTGCCGGCGGTTTTCAGTCCGCGGTCAACCGGGCGATTTTCTAACGTGCCGCGTAAAAATAGCAGACTCCGAGAACAAAATGTGTGTCGCCGGAACGGTTAATAGAATATGTCGATTTAACGGTTGACACGTGTCGAATGTGATCCAGGATAAAAGCTGCCACAGGGCAGCGGTCGGAACGAAGTCGACGGAAGCGACAACGATTTGCGAAAATTTGTTGGTATTAACGCTAGATTTGTGACCATTTCTCGTATACCTATTTCCAATATACGTATACTAAAGAGTAAGGTATACATCGATCAGAATTTGAAATTGCACAACTGAGAGGGAAATAGATTTGGGTATATTTGCATCGCTTCATTGACAAAAGTTAGCAGAAATTGTTAGGAGCAATAGCAATTGTTTTGCGAAGGCAAATTAGGATCCTTACGAAGTGAAAGCACGTTTGTTAACTTGTTTTAATTGGGGATCATGAGAATCGATTCGTTCCGTTAGTTATCGATATTACAAGCGTAACAATTTATTTCCCTATATCTTCTTTTTCTTTTGGTTTTTCGATACAAGTTATTGGTGGATCGCGGATTTTTATGCCTGAAAAGATGAAAATTAAATAAAAATTTGTTTCTTCTCTTTAATATTGTAACGTGTGCAATGCTTGGAATATTTCATATAACTTGAATTTATTAAGTTGCTCGTCACAGATATTCGTTCGTCGATTGTAAATAAATTCACCCTCGCGAAATAATTGACAAATAACACGTTATATACTTGTCGTTGTAGCTTCTTTTATAAATTTTCCACGTTTCTAAATAAAACAAAAAGAGACTTGATGGACAGGTAGATATTTATCTTGCGAAAAATTAAATTTGATTGTCTTTCTTTCATTTTTCATTCCACGTACAGAGAAGATTCGAGCTATAAAAAGCAGTTTATTTTGGCATTGATATTACCAGACATAATTCGATGAATGACAAAGCGTTACGTAAATTCAAGCTTATCTCTGCTTTTCGTAATTGCTGTAATCTCGTGACGCGGAATGTGTTATCTCGACAAGCTTGCGAAATCGCAAATGAACTTGCTGTGTGCCTTGTAGAACGTTGCATGCTGGGAATATTATAGGTATTATCGGGCTACTTTAACGAAGCTAATCGCCAGCGATAAATTTATCGTCAACGTGGAGCCATTTAGTGGACCGGAAATGCGAGTGATCGTGGATCAAGAAAACGATATGGCGTAAGAAGCGTTTTCGTTTCGTTGCTTACCTTTTAAAACGGTATTAAGCTGAGACCGTGAAAAATACTTTCCTGTCGGTTTTATTCGTTTTCTCGAACCAATGTTCGCGTTTGCGATTAAAGGAAGGTTGAAAATGAAAATTAAAAAAGGGACACAAGCAATCGTACTTCGATCTGTAAACTTGTAACGTGTACTATGCTTAGAATATTTCATCGATCTTAACTTATTCGATCATAAGTTGAAGATTCACGACACGCACAGTGGCTATAAAAAAATATTTACTTACATTATTAAATTCTTATTATTAAATTAAATTATTCTTGAATTCTTATGTTATTAAATTCAATTATTCTTGAATTCTTATGTTATTAAATTCTTACTGTTAAATTAAATTATTTTTAAATTCTTATATTATTCATCATTGATTAGAAATTCGTAGCATGAACGATGTCGAACAATTTTAATGCAATTATTCTTGAATTCTTAAATTAAATTAAATTCTGATTATTAAATTAAATTATTCTGAAATTCTTATATTATTAAATTCTGATTATTAAATTAAATTATTCTGAAATTCTTATATTATTGAATTCTTACATTATTAAATTAAATTATTCTGAAATTCTTATATTATTCATCGTTGATTAGAAATTCGTAGCACCAACAATGTCGAACTATTTTAATGCAAATATCTAAATTTGATCGGTTCGTATGAAAGTATTAAAGTAAATAGAAAGGCATTGTGCAAATTGTTGGAGTCTCGAAGAGGTTAACATTTGATACGCGATCAATTTCTCGCTTATGGCGTTTGCAATTTTGCCACTTAATTCGAGCGTGGCACGAACTATCGATCATTAGTCGGATTAGGGCTTAATCGCGTCGAACGATTCGATTCGACAAGTCGAGCGTGGAGCATGTAGACGGAATCACGTTCCGACCTCCCGTTTCTCGATCCCGACTTTTCGACGCACGATGCGTTGCAAATTACGCGATCGAGTTGGACCAACGACGCGGCACTGTCTGTTATAATCGAGCACGATTGAAGATCGACACGCGATCGTCCTATTATCCGATGACTCGTATGCACCTGCGTACAGTAGCGAACAAAAGTTTAAAACGGGAGAACAATATAGAACATAGTTATATAATCTGCAAATATTGTCTGTACATTCATTTACCATTGTTATTATGGTGGAACACTATTTATTGATTAGAAGAGAATATAAATTTTGTTTATCATGCTATTCCTTACAAATTAGTTACTTTAATTTCATTGACTCTTTGGTCTTAAACTTTTGTCCGCTACTGTAAATATGTACACTACCGGCCAAAAGTTTGGAATCACTTTCAGAACTGCAGTCAGATCAAATCTTTTTTATCGTTCGTGTAAAATTATTATTGCTGATTTTAACAGCAGTTTCCTTTATCGCGGTAGTCTTTTCCACCATTGAATTTCCTTCCAAATTCAAACGTTCCTTAAAACCTGTGGGTGATTTCAAACTTTTGACTGGCAGTGTATGCACGCGTGTACGTATGGCTTCGTAAGTGGCTTCGAAGGAAGGCACGAGACACCGGAAACAGAAACTGAAATTGTGTCGCTATTTTTTGTACGTCTGCGATATACTTAGGAATTTTATTCATTTTTAATTTTAATTTTATTCGCACACTAATCGAGATCGTGCTCCGATCGTTCCCCGTTGTGGTTTCACGAAAAAAGTAAAAAGACGGTGGAGAAAAAGATAGTGAACCGATAAGAAGAAAGATAAAAGCGTAAAGAGAAAAAAGAACGAGTTACCGCAATCTCTGTCGGATGAATGACGAAAAAGCAATACTGCGTGAACGAGGCGCGAGTGCGTGCGAAGAGAGTTTGTGTAAGCGTGAACTAGGCGAACGCGGAAAAGAGAAGCGATTGTCTTGGCTCTGAGAGAAAGAAAGTGAGAGAAAAAGAGAGAGAGAGTGAGAGAGAGAGAGAAAGAGAGTTGGTCTGCGAATGATAAGTGTGTAAGCTACCTGTGCCTTGTAACAAACTATGTATGTATATACGTATTATATACGCATGGTCACACGAGGAAGACGGCGAAGACGAAGAAAAAAGTACATTGCATACCGCAACACATGTAACACGTAAACTCTCACGGTAATCTATATATATATACACATATATATATATATATATTTAAAGAAAAAAAAAAAAGTAAAAGAAAAGCAAGAAACAATCGTTGCCGTCTCTTCTGGAACGCAGCAAGAAAACCGAGAACCCCTCTCAGAATTTCGTTCAGCGCGCGCGTAATGGCCGACAGGACGAGGAAGACATGTACTTACTTACATGTACACATACACACACTCACTCACTCACATACACACGCAATAAAACACGCACACGCATATACACGCGGGGCTGGAAGGCGGAGGAGGTGACGGATGAAACGAAGCGTAACAGATAAACAAATAAGTGAACGAGTAAAAAAGAAGCGAAAGAAAGGTACGCGGTAAAATATGTTGTTGAGTTGAAACGGGGGACACGATGGAAACAAAGTATATGTACACGAAAATAGCAATAATCGAATCTCAGACAAGAATTATTAAACGGGGGTGAAAACAAAGAGGGAGGAGCAAATGTGAGATGAAAAAGTGAATCGAAATACTACACAGCAATCTTTGTTGTCGCGGCGGCGACGCGCGAGCGTGTTAATTATTATAAATACTGTTACAGTGTCTTGCTACATTGGGGAGATTAAAATAAAATCTCGAAGCTCGAACGTGGATGGTTTTATTTGACTGCGCCCCAGCGAGGTTCCACCGATCACGTTCGACTGAACTCTCGTTTCCTTTTCTTTCCCCCTTTCTCTGTCTTTTTCCCTTTCAGGAGACCCAGACGGACGAGAAGAAACGAATCGACCAGGCGAAGAGGGGTTGCCTGAAATTCGCATCGCGATCAGCGCTCAGTTTCGATCCAGCGAGCGCGTGCTCACGCAGCTTTTCTTTTACTTCGGAAACATTCGATCGGACCATCTACATAATTGCTCGCGATAACTTCTCGCTGTAGCAATAATTCACTGAAGCAATAGTTAGGAGTTAAGCACTGCTAAATGCGCTTTACTAATTCCCTTAGCAATAAATCAGAGTCAGATGACAGCGGTTAGGAGTACGGACCTGTTAACCCAGATTTTGAGGCAGTCTTGATGATCGAATGTAAAAAGTAATTGTATATGAAATTGTCGCAGTTTCAACTGCATACATGAATTTTATATACAACCAACTGTATGCATGTCAACGTAAACGAATGAAAGTCAAATCCATTGTACGATAAATAATATAAAAGCACTTAGGGCTGGGTCAAAATGGATCCAGCTCGGTCCTTCTAGGGTTAAATCGTCTTACCGAAGAGTCAGTTTACAAGGTCCATGGACGAAACGCGGATCATCTATTGCTTTCTTTCTGACAAGTACAACATGATCAAAAGTATAAAAAGAATAAGAGATGTGCACCGAAAAATCCCCACTGTTCCAGATAAAATTCACGATAACAGCTTTTCGATGGCGGCAACTTCGAACAAGAAAAGCGTTTCCGGGTCTGCCTTTCGCGCGAGGATCTTCGTGTTTCCGCGAGAACCGGCTTCCACTTCGAAAGGAACGTGACACCGAGGGTTGAAGCATTTTCCGCCGCCCCTATCTCCGCGACCGTGCCAACTCGCCTCGATTTATGGCTGCTGCGTTACGTCGACGCGGTCAATTGCCGTCGAGAACGGTCGTTCCTTTTTGATTTAAGGCCGTTACTCTTTCTCCGCTCGCGATTGACCGAATCTGTCTCGCGGTAAGCGACACTCGCGCGCGCACATAAATCGTTTCCGGTCCGCGGCACGTGCCGCGATCGAAATTCGCCCCGCGACGATGATACATGCGTCGCTCTGGCCCCTCTCGGAAGTCGGAACCGAGATAAGCACGCGAGCTGCTGTGTTTCTCCTCTCTGCCCACTGCATCGCCGTTTCGCGTTCACCCTTGCGATTTAGTGGCGGCAAAGATGCCTGTGTCGAGAGTTGCTGGCTAAAAACAAAGAGTACAGGTCTGTGGCTGTTGTGTTGAAGTGCGAGAGAGGAGGGAAAGGAACAGGAAGGGGTGTTTCGTCCGGGACCTGCTAGTGGACTCAGTAAGGCTTACCTAGCAGGCCCCTGCCTTAGACATAGGGATAGGAAGGGACAGGTCCCCAGGCGGAATGGCGTCGTGTTGTGGCTGCACGGCGTCATAGATACCTAATGGTCTTAGGTAATACCGGGGTTCACGTTGACCCCCCGAGATCGAGCCTCTGTTGAGGCGTGGCGTGGGGGAAGTACTGGATGTGTTCTTCCAGAGTTCCCGGTGCTCCCCCAACACGCAGAGGCAGGCCACCGTGGAGGTTTTAGCGGGTAAAAATCCCGCATAACCTCGCCATCCCTCCCAGGGTGGTGGGGTATCTATCGAAGATTTCCTCCACGTAAAAAAAAAAAAAAAAAGGAAGGGACAGGTCAGAACTCGTATATATAGGAAGAACCGTGATCAGGCTCGAGCACTTGCGAGAAAGATGTGTTCACTAGCTCCCCCTCCTAGTGGCGAGTGTAGGAAGGTCGCCACAGGTCCTATCAGCTTTCCAACGTCGAAAAACGTGTCACGAGCTTTTTTCCGTCGACATCTTCGACGAGATATCGCGTGCGTCGAGGAACCGTTCCACGTTGTTTCGAGCGGAAAAAAAGCATGCTCGCGGCAGTTCAGCGATGTTACCAGCAGGGCACACAACGAAACGGATAACGAAACGACAACAATTTATGTTTAAACGGCGCGGCTTTGTATCCGAGCTCTATCGGCCGTGCCATCGGCATTATCTTGCTCGTTTTCGCGTGACGAAAGCTGTGCCGTTTGTGCGGGCCGCGCAGTCGCGTCGCGGGGCTGCCTTTGTTTTTATCGGGAAAAGGGCTCTTTGTCAGCGGCGCGCGCGGAACAGCGCCGTGATGGTGGTCAGGTTCGACAAAACCCTGAGAGAGGAACGACTACGTGGCCTGCGAAAAGAGACGATCGAGAGAGAGTGACGATCAAACGAACGAACCCCTTCCTCGGGATGAATTTATCTTCTTAACCCTTTGAATGCTAAGGACAGTGGTCCCTGGGGACCGACAATGGACTTTTCGTTCGAACAACGTCAGTCCGTGGGATCGACAGTACCAAAATAAAAAAATAAATGTAGTAATTTTAATGATATTTATTGAAACACTCTAACGGTCAGTGAAATTTCCGTTTGACCGGCGTCGGTCCCTGGGGACCGAAAGTGGACTTTTCATTTGGATAGCGTTGGTCCGTGGGACCGACAGTGGACTTTTCATTTGGATAGCGTTGGTCCGTGGGACCGACAGTGGACTTTTCATTTGGACAGCGTCGGATCGTGGGATCGACAGTATCAAAGTTAAAAAAGAAATGTAGTAATTTTAATGATATTTATTGAAACACTCTAAACAGAAATATGGTTTGGTTTTGCATGTATTACAAAACATGACGACCGTCATTCGAGCCGTCTGAAATATCGCCCAAGTGCTCGCTCGCTGCCGGCTAAACGAAAAGGACAGCAATACCGGCGTCGGGCTCAACGTGTTAATGTCTACTCATACGTTTATCATACGCACTCGCCGCACTCGTCCTTCCATACAAACATTCTTTCTCATACCCCATACTCTATGATAACCATTCAACCACAGCCGTAACGATGACGCGTTACCTGCGCTTGGAAGTGGCCTGTGTTAGGTCTCCTTTTGCCTGGTGAACCGACAGAACCGAACGATTTATCGGAGACGAGACACGGCGCGTGGTCGTGTCGCGGGCGGAACCGGTTCCCGTCCAAGGGAGATCAATGGAGGCAACAGCGTCCGGTCGACGTTTCTAAATTGGAAAATAACGCGTTGCACCGGGCAACCGGCCGCTGGAGCAGCCAGTTTCGACTGGTTCTGTTACCTGAACGCCAACGTTCCGCGTCGCGGATCCAATTGGGCCCGTGGCGTCAGCTCGACAACTCTATCTCGTTAAACGTTCCATCGAACGATCTTCGAACGATCGTCCGCAAAATTTTCTGTTCGCTAATTTGCTCGGTGAACGAGTCGAAGGAATCCAATTGGGCCCGTGGCGTCAGCTCGACAGCTTTATCTCGTTAACTCTAGGTTTACAGGACCCGTCAATTTAACGGGTTTCAGATTTCATGAGTAAAATTTGCAAAAATAATTACTATTATGATTGATAACTTGTGCTAACTTTTATTGATGGAACGATACAAATATACTCAAATCTATTTCCGTCTCAGTTCTGCAATTTCAAATTCTATTTCGTATATTCACCTATTCCTTAATAGATGTATATTAGAAATAGATATACAAGAAATGTCCTGTAAATTTAGTGTTAAACGTTCCATAGAACGGTGTTCAAGCGATCGTCCGCAAAATTTTCTGTTCGCTAATTTGCTCGGTGAACGAATCGAAGGAATCCAATTGGGCCCGTGGCGTCAGCTCGACAGCTTTATCTCGTTAACTCTAGGTTTTTTACGGGACCCGTCAATTTGACGGGTTTCAGATTTCATGAGCAAAATTTGCAAAAATAATTACTATTATGGTTGATAACTTGTGCTAACTGCTATTGATGGAGCGATACAAATATACTCAGATCTATTTCCCTCTCAATTCTGCAATTTCAAATTCTATTTCGTATATTCACCTATTCCTTAATAGATGTATATTAGAAATAGATATACAAGAAATGTCCGTAAATTTAGTGTTAAACGTTCCATAGAACGGTGTTCAAGCGATCGTCCGCAAAATTTTCTGTTCGCTAATTTGCTCGGTGAACGAGTCGAAGGAATCCAATTGGGCCTGTGGCGTCAGCTTGACAGCTTTATCTCGTTAACTCTAGGTTTTTTACGGGACCCGTCAATTTGACGGGTTTCAGATTTCATGAGCAAAATTTGCAAAAATAATTACTATTATGATTGATAACTTGTGCTAACTGCTATTGATGGAACGATACAAATATACTCAAATCTATTTCCCTGTCAGTTCTGCAATTTCAAATTCTATTTCGTATATTCACCTATTTTGTTGGAAATTGAATACAGAAATACTACGAAGCAAAAATTAACGATAAACCAGCTTTCTCTTAACGTACTTTCTCAAGGGCTTCTTCCAAGAAGCTAAGCCACATCTGGCATTTTAGAAAGTTCGAAAACATTGAGAAACAGAACTGCAGGGGCTGAAGGACCCGGACGGGGTTGTAAGAATTTCGACCACTGCGTTCTGCTAGTCTTGTGACAAAACTCGCTAGGTGCGGTCAAAATTGCCCTTCCTGGTGCTACATAAAAGTATCAATAAATATCTAAGTATTATTTCACAAATAAGAGTTTATTTCATTTAGCAATATTAAACCTCATTCCCAATATATTTCTTAATAGATGTATATTAGAAATAGATATACAAGAAATGTCCTGTAAATTTAGTGTTAAACGTTCCATAGAACGATGTTCAAGCAATCGTCCGCAAAATTTTCTGTTCGCTAATTTGTTTGGTGAACGGGTCGAAGGAATTCAATTGGGCCCGACAACTTTATCTCGTGTTCGAGCAATCGTCCGCAAAATTTTCAGTTCGCTAATTTGTTTGGTGAACGGGTCGAAGGAATTCAATTGGGCCCGACAACTTTATCTCGTGTTCGAGCAATCGTCCGCAAAATTTTCTGTTCGCTAATTTGTTCGTTGAGCGGGTCGAAGGAATCACGAGCCGTGACGCGTTTGGTTGGGAGAGCGTTTGTTTATGTTCCGAATCGAAGGAGGAAACGACGAGACGGATGCGCTCGGAGAAGCAGTGTCTTCGATTGCTATTGCCTGCCATTTTATGCGCCATTTGCTTTTACGCCAAGGTTATTCAAGCGATTCCCTGCAAGCGAAGCATTCGAGAGACCCGGTGCTATCCTTCTTGATGTTTCTGCAGAAGATGCATGCAGTTACGTTCCTCAGAAAATTTCCAGAACCAATTCAAATTAACAGGTCTACGCGAAAACTTTTACCGCTCCTCTGCACAGGACATTAATTAATCCTTTTACTCTGTTTTTAATTAACCCTTTCGCTTCGATCGTTTCATATACGCGGCATCCAAATGTATTTTGATAATTTTGTAAGTCTGTTCATATTAAAAATGTAAGTATAGTTGTGAAATTATAGTAACGATTGTTTTATTGAGCACAGTTGTTATTTAAGACTTAGAAAAACGAATACACAGAAACCACGCGAACTGTGCATATTTCTGACGCGAGTTTTCGTTCAGTGACTGTACTTCGACGAACCAGACTGCCGTAGCAAAAGGGTTGATCTTTACGAAAAATCTTTACAAAACGTTCACCCCGTTGAAAGGAAATAAAAAAAGGAAATTCTTTCCTCTACCGTTAATTATATCTCGGAAGCTCTTAAGTTACGGTAAGTTATGAAAATCTCGGTTAGAAAGCAGGCAGCATTTTTCATCGTATCAACTTACACCGGTGGAAAGTGAGCCTCTTTAGAAAGGCAGATTTAACATTCGAATCTTTGTTCCGCGATAACTTTTTACCGACCGTCATTAAGGAAACTGTTCCACGAGCAAGTTAATCGCGCGCATTTTAATCGCGATGCACACACCGCGAACGGGTGGACCCTGGTACGCGGTGGCGAAACTCGCTGAAAACCTCCCTTAATATTGCGATAACGTTTATACGCGGGCAGGAGGCTGTACAAGCTCCTTTTAAGGGGGCCCCATAAATTTCCAAAGTACCCGTAAAATGATTATAAACGACCGAAGTTATCCTTAACTGTGCGCCGACGTTGATTTAACGTAGACTTTACGTGCCTAACGGCCGCGGAAGTGTGTATTGTTGCGGCGAGCTTCGAGGGAAGTCTATCGTTAACGAACGGTCCTACGGGACGCATAATTCTGACAATTTCCGGCCGCGCCTTCAAAAATCGTATTTCGCACGGAAGTCGGCTCGGTGGCCTCGCAATGGTGTTAGCTTCTTAGACGGTTCTGGGGATAATGGCGAAGATCGTGATATACGTACGCGGTCGATACGAGGATTTAGAAGGAGAAGAGCTAACGGTGGTGTTCGAAGTTATTTACATACAGGCGCCCAACGACTTTCGCACACAATTGGTTCCCAACAATGCGTGCGGATGTTGAACGTTCGAAAATAGAGGGATGTGAAAAAATATGCAACAAAAACTGTGTTTTAAAGTATTGATCGGAACAACATTGTAGTCTAATGTCTCCTGAGAGGGGGCAGCTCAGCAGCAGCTTGTTCGACTCACGATGTTCCCTCAGAGAGGGCATTCGACCTCGGAGGCTTAACACTAGCACTACCGACAATTATAGTGTACTTATTTACAAATTGAAAATTACATGAAAAGATATTGAATAAATAGAAGACAAATCTTTATTTATACTTTCTGCAGAAAATCGTAGCCAATTTTGGAAGCTTTATCACAGTGAATTTATAAGGCTGCTATGAATAATCACCAATTGGTCATTTTGATTGCTCTGGTAGTTCTAGTGTTAAATATGCAAAAGTAGAATGTGCGAAAGTCGAGTGTCGCCTGTACTTTCTTTCGCAACGCTACGTGAACGCTTTGCCAATGAAACGCCTGTGAATTTGGTCCCCTTTCTATTGGTTCAACGCACACTCGTAATCACATTGGTATATTCTTCTTATGTTTTAACCCTTTGTGTGCTAAATACTCCGGGTCGAAGTAAACTTTCGTTCAACGACTATCGTTTCCGAATAGGTCGCTCGTTTCGGCGCTTTCAAACGACCGACATGAATTCTCACGGAAACTTCTGCTTTTATGAGTCTAACCAAAGGAATAGAACACAGAGAGCTTCGCTATGCTCTACTCGGAATATTTGATACATTTTTGTGTATTAACGTGTATTCTGTACTTTCGTCGCACATTTAGATTCCTATAAATTCATAAAAGTTGCCACTCCCTGTCGTTACAACATAATGGAATTTAAAAAGAAAAAAACGCGCCACAAATTTGTCAGCGCGTAGCTACCAGCTGGAACGATCCTACAGATCAACGGTTATCCAGCCTAAGGCAAGCTAATTTTCCTAACAAAGTAAGAATCCACGAAATCGAGCTCGAGCCCTGCGTCCTCGTCCAATCTTCCCTAAAGGGATTCCCATCTTTTTCTCCTGCGTCCAACCTCGGGAACTTCGAATCAGCTGAATTCCCTCGAAAATCCCGCAAGAACGTCAAGGTTAATTACCGGACTGTTTCGTTAATAAGAACCCTCCCCGCTCCCTCCTGCGCGGCTAAGATCCTCGCAAGGATGAGTTACGCGAAAATGAATGCGCCAGTAAGGAGAGCAAACTGGCGGCGGTTTAAAAAAAAGTTTCGCCCAAAAGGACCCTTTAACTCTTCCCGCGGGGGTTTAAACGAGCTCGAAAGCGTAGGACATTGTTGCGACCAATCCTTGAACGAACGTCCTCCAGACGTTTCTCCGTTGAAATCTAATTTAAACTCACCTCCTACGTCCCGATAGGATCTCGTTCGTGGCGGGATGTTCGAAGGGGGGCAATTATAAAAATAGCGGTGACTGGCCGTAACGAGGGACACGGTTAGGGGGTGGGGAAAAAAGGGAAAATTCGTACAAGGTTCGCCATAACGAGCCAACTATTAACGTTGATTAGTTCGCAGTCGGACACCGATTAAGTCGTGGTGCACGTTCGAGAGATAAACGACGTCGAGATTAATATGTCGTAAAGGATGGGTGCAGGAGTTGGAGCAGGATGATCGATAAAGGTTCCGCTGCGTGCGTTCTTTCCCCCAGCTGCATTTAACGAGGTCCAAAAAGGGCGTGGAGTCGCGAGTTACGCGACACGGGATACATTTAGGGATACGCACAGACTCCAAAAGCGGGTGTAAACTTTTATTCGAAGAATTATGAAAACAGAAAATGAGTATAGTGTACTGTTATACCATGCATCTCTATTACGTTTGTGGCGACCTTCCTGCCCTCGTCACTAGGAGGGATTTAGCGACTACCTTTCTCGCAAGTGCTCGAGCCGGACCATGGTTTCTACATAAAGTCACGTAGCAGAGTTGAATAAGAATTTATTGTATACTGTATATTTTTGCCATTATTCACATATTAATAATAACTAACCTTAAGAACCTTTATTCTACGTTATTATTATTTTATAACGTTCCGATAGGGTTCGTAAAGCAAACTTTATACAGAGCCAAGTCCCGTTAACTTTCGTCGACGATTGGAAAATTTGAAAGCTTCGAATCTCGGTGAACGCGAAACCCAATAGCCTGGAATCGTGGCAACGATCCGCTGTGTCAGTTCCCCCCCGTCACCTATCCCACGTCCGTGTAAAAAATCGATCGCGTTGTAACGTGAATTCCTGATTAACTGGAAGCTTCAACATTTCGCAACGACTGCAAATTCCCAGCTGTGCGGCAACAACAGCTCCTGCTGTCGCACGCGTTTCCATCGATCGTAAGTGGCCAGTGCCCCGTTATAAAACCGAAACTACGCGCCGGACTTGTGTTCGACGACGTGTGAAACAAAGAGAAGGAGGACGAGGAGAAACCGGTACAAGCGTAAATGAGAGACGCATTTGGTCTGTTCCCTGGACCCGCGGTCCTTCTTTCCGCGTTACGAGCACGAGTCGATCGCGTTTTTTCCTTCTTCTCTCGACAGCTTTTTATTTTCCCACTGAACCGCTGCGATCTGCCCATTAACGGACTACCGGGAAACGTAATTCGCCGCAATCCACGCGAAACAGGGAACTTCGGTCGCAACGATGCGGTAGTCACCCCGTTATAGTCGGGTCCTAAAGTAACAGCATCGAGTTGTAGCGTTTATCGACACTTTTCTACCGTTTTCTACCAATGAAATTACTTTACGGTGTCTATTAGGATGCACCTCTTAACACTTAGCCAAACGAATGGGGAGATCTCCCATTTTTTCCTCGATAAAGCGCTGCCACTGATTCCATTTACTTTTGTTATTAGTTAACCTTGAGCTAGTGTTGTTCACAGTTCGTCAAATTCGCATTTTCAGATTTTCCAGAGTACAATTTTTAATCGATTCTTAATACGCGATGGACAGCGTTCGGTTAAGCGTGGCACCGTGCGGTTAGTTAAATATTAATAGACTTCCGGTCAGTAAAGTGTTAACACTTAGCCGACCGAATGGGGAAATCTCCCATTCCTTCCTCTGCCACTGATTCTATTTACTTTTGTTATTAGTTAGTCGTGAGCTAGTGTTGTTCACAGTTCGTCAAATTCGCATTTTCAGATTTTCCAGAGTACAATTTTTAATCGATTCTTAATACGCGATGGACAGCGTTCGGTTAAGCGTGGCACCGTGCGGTTAGTTAAATATTAATAGACTTCCGGTCAGTAAAGTGTTAACACTTAGCCGACCGAATGGGGAAATCTCCCATTCCTTCCTCTGCCACTGATTCTATTTACTTTTGTTATTAGTTAGTCGTGAGCTAGTGTTGTTCACAGTTCGTCAAATTCGCATTTTCAGATTTTCCAGAGTACAATTTTTAATCGATTCTTAATACGCGATGGACAGCGTTCGGTTAAGCGTGGCACCGTGCGGTTAGTTAAATATTAATAGACTTCCGGTCAGTAAAGTGTTAACACTTAGCCGACCGAATGGGTGGATCTCCCATTCCTTCCTCTGCCACTGATTCTATTTACTTTTGTTGTTAGTTAACCTTGAGCTAGTATTGAATTCATTAACACATCTTTTGCGAGCATGGTTTGGACTGTGCGAACACCGAGAATAGGTATATCCAGGTAGCAATAACTCGAAATCAAATAAAAATCGTATACACCTTCGTAAACACCAAAATTCTTTCCTTGTTTCTGAGTATCTTTGCTTCTTTGTTTCTTTGTTCCTTGTTAAAGTCTGCGACTGTAATAGTCTCCCTCACTCAACGGTTGGCCGCGGTACGACTATGATTCACGTGACCCGCAAAAGATATGTTAAAAATTGTACTTTGGAAAAAGAAAAAAATGCATTTGATGAACTGTGAACAATACTAGTTCAAGACCAACTAACAACAAAGGCAGACAGAATCAATGGCAGCGTTTCGTTGAAGAAAAAGTGGAAGATCTTCCCATTCGGTCGGCTAAGTGTTAATATCGAAAAGAAGGAAGGGGGATAATCTCTGAGAAAAATATACGTGTTGAGGCGTACACGATATTACTACTGGCGGGCCTCGTTAATCCAGTTTACGATACGGGCGCAAAAAGAAGCTATTCTTGCGCTCAAGATTTTGCTTTACGATTTGCATACAGTTAAAAGATCGGATTATGTCTTGGCGAGAGGAGGTACTGTTTATGACTGGCAATTCTTAGGAATTCGCTTGCCTTCTTCCTTGATAGCCGAAAACGTGTGATAAAACAGGCAACTTCTGAAGAATGCTCTGGCATGTGTTTATAAGGATGAAATTAACCATACGTCAAAGAATCTGAAGGAATTCTCCAGGATTGCTCGTTCACATCACCCTCTCAAAATGGTACTGTGACATTCCTTTCAAACGGGTTTGAGGTGAGGTGCTGGTAACAAAATTTAGGTTGGTAATCGATAGAATTTTGAAAAGAACAATCAGAAAGTTTTAAAAACATGCGAAAAATGTTTGGCGGTCTGTGGTAATAATCTCGAAGAGTCGATTCTAAACTATAGGACAAACATACAGTCTTGAATATACAGTTCACTTGCTCTACAGAGCACACTCTCGTCACCTCGACTAGTTGTAGTGTTTGCAAGCGTAACAACTGCAAATAATACATTCAAACGCTGAACAGCGTGAATAGTTTCTAGAACCAACACTTTCGCGCTACGGCAAGAAACAGCCTACAACGTTAACCTAACGAATTTTCAAGGTATTGCTAATTTACCTGAAAAGTCACGAACATCAGCGATCAGCCACAATAATAACCGGCTATATTAACCGAAGCAAGGTTGATGGATTGTGTGGTTAACGATTTCTATTAACCTGTACTTTAAACATTCCGTGTTCACCTAGAACTTACGTCAAGAAATAATTCAAGGAAAAACATATTCCATGTCGATCGATGGAAAATCGGTTATTTCTATTTTAGAAACTGTTAGAGGAGCCCATGGACAATCGTAGATTCAAACGATTCAAACCTCTCTAGACAACTGCAGGAGGTTCTAAGAAGATATGATCCACTGGGCAAAATATCTATATAGCTTATCATTTTATTTCCTTCTTTAAAAAAATTATATTGTAAATCTCTTCGATAGACTGCCAAGAATGTGTGAAAATAATAATAAACAATTAACTTCGAATTATAGAATTTAAAAGATGAAGCGAATCTCTGTCCAAATTTCACTTCTCTACCCACTATAGTATTACAAACATTTGAATTTGCATAAAAATCCGTAGTCCACTCTTCGGCTATCTTGGAATCTATCACAACTACCCGCGTGCGATACGTTAATGTGCGCGGCATTTCAAAACTGTCGTAGAAATCGGTGTCGCCGCTTTGGCGGCATGATCACATCTCGAAAGAGCAATCCAGAAAAACTTACAATTAGATTAACAGAATGCTAGCCATTTCAGACGTCTCACGCATTATTTTACCATCGAGAAATATATAAGTAAATAGAAATCAATTTATAAATAAATAAAAATATAATAAATTATAAATTGAATTTCAAAGTTTAGTAAGAAATAAACATTCCAATTATTCAGGATTTCAAGGTAGATTCGTTGGCGATATTAACGGTTTGAGGCTTTGATTTTATATGAAAACCATTGCCGCTCAACCATGGTAATCGGGCGTTTATCTGAAGTCCGAAAAGGACATCGGTGCGCTATCTTTCCCAAACAAGTCTTGCCGTACAGCGGAAGACGAGACAATGCCAAAAAGCTAACTCTTTCTGTTTTTATGCAGTTTAAGCCCTATTAAGCATTACAAATCAGCATCAACATAGTGTGTGATTTTAAAACATTGTATGCCGGTGGCATCTGAGGCATTTAAAACTGTAGGTGAAGAAAATATTTAAAATTTTATACATTATTGTAAAACACTAAAATTGGTTTGCATATTCATTATATGCAATTTAACGATAACGAAAAATAGAAACAAACAAATCGCCAAACAAAAGAATGTTGTATTATCGCAAACCCGGCGCTAAAGCAACAGACTTCCAAACCCGCGTTTTCGCGGGGCCGGCATACAATGTGTTAAATGTAGATATATCCACCTTAAATCGCTTAGGAAACAATGACTCCGAAAAGCTAAATTCGTCCAGACTTGCTGGTAGTCCCAGCCGAAAAATCTGCCGACTGCAAAGGCTTAAACGTTCATAAGGAACGTACATTTTAGCGATCGTGATCGGCTGCGAATGGGCTGTCGCTCGAAAAGGGAGCAACGAGGAGGCACCAGAATGCCGGCCGTGTGCCCGTGTTCCGAGGCTTCTCGGTCGCGTCAGTCCCGTGTAATCGACAGAACGCAAAATTCCGGAGGAGCTTTAAATTTCGGAGGCTCGCGTAAGGGACCGCAAGCCGCACGATTGCACGCGGTGGACCGCATGCGGCACGCTGGACCGCACTGCGCGATGCAACGAGCCGCATTCCGAGCGTGGACCGCATAACAGGCCGCACGCGGCCCGATGGTTGCGCACCACTGTTCTCCGTTCCACCTGAGCTCGATATTCCGCGAAAAATAAAGCGACCGATCAGGTGAGAATCGCTTCCTTCCCTTGGCGTGCGATCGGCTATTCCGCGCGTCCACGACCGCATCGATTGCTGCCCGATCGATCGAATTATCCGGCCGTAGGAGAAACTGTTGAAACGCGACCAACCTCGACGCGTGTATTGTACAGCGCTGTGCAAAGTTTCGGGTCACCTGTGTATAATTCTCGTGTTGTATGCAATAATCATGCAAGCATACTTTTTGATACTGTTGCGCTGGAACGAATTCTTGGATATTATTTATTGATTTATTTAAACCATTAAATGGGGTAAATCTCTGTTAGTGTACAAAAGAGGATCGAAGTATATTATATATTATGTATGTACTGTATTGAATTTATTCCTTATGTATATAAATTGGGCTATGCCCGTATATTAATTAATAAATTAAATATTATTGTTCAGTGGTATGGTTACCGTATTATTCTTATTAAATCTATTCCATCGAAAAGGTGCGAAACAAATTTCTAAAATATATGTCGCATAAAAAGACGATAATTAGTGAGACAAAATTTTCAAAAGTTTATATACAAGTGTTTCTAAACGAATTAGTGGCGTTCGCAATGAAATCTAGCGTGGTACACAAAGAATCACCGATGGAACATAAGATCATTAAGGACGAGTAGCGTTGAGGGAAGAGGGGTCGCGTAAATCGAAAGGTTCTTATGGGTGCATAACAAAATTAATTAAACTAAGAACAAGTCTTTAATTAAACTCTTCCTACTAGGATTCGAACGATAACAACCGCTTCCGTAATTTCATTCTGAAGCATAGAAATACGCGTGCTTCTATTACAAGTAACCCAAGACTTTTGCACGCAGCTATAGAGGTTCCGTGCGTCAAGTTGGACGAGTATCGCTGACGGTAATTGGAAGAAAGCACAAAGAGAATAGCGATGTAAGAGGTAATAGACATATAAGGTGGAGCGAACAGGAATTCTTTAATTATCGACGCACTTGAAACGTGCACCCACCTATCGAGGATAATTATTTTTACGAAGCAGCTTACATCCCTATCTCCGCGTTAATTATACCCCCTTTACGACCAGGCCGCAATTGAATTCAAATTGAAACAGGGTTCACGACCTGTCGGAAATATACGTGTGTACAGAGACAGGTACATAGATCGCGTTTCCATTAAATTTTTGTTTACTCTTTTGCAGGCTTTTTATTACAGCCGCCTCGGCTCGAAGATTTAAGAGGAACGTTCTCATCGTTGGCTTCGGAATTCGTGCCAAAAGCATGGCGATCCGTCCGTGCTCGTCTCGCGGCCGATGAAAAATTACATCGTTCTGCACGCGCGCCGCTTAATTTTGATAAAGTGACCGGCAACTATCGCCGTCGCGCGAGCGGACCAGCGCCGCGGTTAAAAATTGGAATTTTCTTGATCGTTCGTTCGATTACCCTGCCGACGACCGTTCATATTTCCTTGTTCGTGTAGACAGATGGTATCGAGAACGTACACCTTAACGCGTTGAATGCCACGGGGGTCACCGGTGACTGGTGCGCTCAGATTGGTAAAAATACATAATTTGGACAAATCTGAATATTTATCAATTTTTGTGGGGGTCACTGGAGACTGGCGCGCTCAGATTAATAGAAATACATAATTTGGACAAACCTTAATATTTATCAATTTTTATGGGGGTCACCGGTGACTGGTGCGCTCAGATTGGTAGAAGTACATAATTTGGACTAATCTTAATATTTATCAATTTTTGTGGGGGTCACTGGAGACTGGAGCGCCCAGATTGATAGAAATACATAATTTGGACAAATTTTAATATTTATCAATTGTTGTGGGGGTAACTGGTGACCGGCACGCCCAGATTGGTATAAATACATAATTTGGACAAATCTGAATATTTATCAATTTTTGTGGGGGTCACTGGAGACTGGCGCGCCCAAATTAATAGAAATACATAATTTGGACAAACCTTAATATTTATCAATTGTTGTGGGGGTAACTGGTGACCGGCACGCCCAGATTGGTAAAAATACATAATTTGGACAAATCTGAATATTTATCAATTTTTGTGGGGGTCACTGGAGACTGGAGCGCCCAGATTGATAGAAATACATAATTTGGACAAATTTTAATATTTATCAATTGTTGTGGGAGTTACTGGTGACCGGCACGCCCAGATTGGTAAAAATACATAATTTGGACAAATCTGAATATTTATCAATTTTTGTGAGGGTCACTGGAGACTGGCGCGCCCAGATTAATAGAAATACATAATTCGGACAAACCTTAATATTTATCAATTTTTATGGGGGTCACCGGTGACTGGTGCGCTCAGATTGGTAGAAATGCATAATTTAGACAAATCTCAATACTTATCAATTTTTCATTATTACCATAGTCGATGCAACGGTGTGAAGGAATTAACCCTTTGCGTTCGAAAGGTGACTGTTAGTCACCAACTAATGGTTTCGTAAATTTTCAGACTTTAGTTAGTTTGTTTATTAATTTTAGTATATCACTAATGACGTATAATATAGGCGAATCACGGTAAATGTTTCGAATTTGAAAATTTTTGAAGTTAATATCATCAGAAGACTAACAGTTAATATTTCAATAAGTCGGTCTTGTTACCTGAATTTCGAATTTCTATGTGTAAAATTACAACAGGTATTGGTAAACATAGCAGTGCATTCTGCAGGATTTGTACATTTTAACGTTTACATTGCCTCTTGTTACCCAACGTTGGAAAGCGGTAATACTATTCAACGAGTGAATCACTTTAAATTTCTAGAAACGTAATCTCCTTTAACAGCCGGATATTTTTTATCTACACAAAAAGGATTCGTGTATTTTTGATTACAAAAACACTGATTCAGCGTTCCCAATAAAGTTACGTTAAACGCTCGAGTTTCGCCTTAATCTCTCTTACTTTACAGAGCGCGTCATTGAAAACAAAAACGCTCGTACATTCTATTCGGCCGTTTCCCCCTGTTCCCGTGAACTAGTAACTCTGTCCAACCGAGTTAGAACGTTATTACTTCGAACCTATCCAATATCAACGAGTACACAACGATGTCATCGGAGATAATAATTTAATCAACAAACGGTTTCCGCGCGCGTACGTCGGTCAGCAGGGGACCGTGTCGATGGTTCAGGGAAATGAAATGGGAAACGAGATCAGTGGGAAAACCAGCGGCATTTGTTACAGGAACTTTACGTGTGACTTAATTTAATTTCGCGAATTCTACGTCATGTCCAGGGAGAGGGGGGAGGAGAAACGCAGTTGCACCCCCGACTGTCCCCTGAATTCTCACTCTCTCACCCCTCTTTTCCCTTCTTTTTCACTCTACACGCGTGCACCACCCTTGTTTTACCTCTTTCTCTTTCTCTCTCCCTCCTCTTCCCCTCTTTCAACTGGACCGGCAATTTATGTTTTTCGCTGGCAAGCCAGAGATTTAGAGGGGGACCACCGCTGCCGCGGTGATGCTGGAATTCGTGCCAAAACTGTGCAATCTGCGCGATCGAGGCGGCGCGACTCGTACGTTATATCGTTCGAACCGATCCGCTTCGTCATTCAATGACACCGCTAGACGACTTCCTCCACGGATCTACATCGTCACTCTTCTACGTATCGCCCGGCTGCCGTCCACTCTTCCGCGATAAGCAGAAACGCTTAATTTTCCTCCGTTCTGTGTAAACGTTGCAAGCTTCGAGATCGACGGACGATACAGCGGGAGGAGAGAAAGAAATCGTGGTTTTATAGGGAACGAAATGAAATTCGGAGTCGCGAAGAATCGATTCAGCACAATATGTGAACTTGATAAAAGTTCAGAACTGATCAAATACTTTTCTTGGTTATATTCTTTACTTTATCCAGATATAAACTGCTGTTAACGCTTTAAATATTCCAATTTTAACCAACATCTACTTATGAATGGCAATAAATAATTAATTACAAATTCAGAAGGTTCCTACCTAGAATAATACTTACTAAATGGAAAAAATAATTCAATAATAAGATAAACTTTCTGTTCAACAATTCGTAGTTGTAATTCTAGCCTTTTTGTGGGATAGTCATACTATAATATAATCGATTATTATAATTTTATATACTACAATGGTCTTGACCCGTTAAACAAATAAATAAATAAATAAATAAATTCGAAAGTTCGTTTAAAAGATGAAATTAGTGATCTATAATTGGGAGACATAATTTTTATATGATCTTCACGTAAGTGAAAGCTATGCTCTAGTGATCGAATATTTTGATATTTTAGATAAGCTATTTTTCCAGTTCTGCAGAAACATAAATAGATGTTACACATGCTGTCGTAACTTCCGTGCTAATTTCACTACTCGCGCGTATTTATAGAGAACGGTCAATTATTCTCAATCAATTCGAAGAATTTAATATCGTAGAACGATAATATATTTTCGATTAGATCGATGCTTCGTCCTACATCGTTTTCAAATTGCAAATCGGAAATACAGTGACAAAAGTTTTAGACCAAAGTGTTGAATATCACTTATTGACCTAAGACAATCAGTCCCATCTGTAAATAGTTATACCTCCGAACCGCCACTCATCCTTTCGAATCATCCGTCCTAAACCCTGAACCCTTACTCATCCATCCTAGTCATCCATCCCATATCTATTCGTCAACTCCTGGTACCTCTCTCTATCCCTGTTGTACTTTTTCTACCCCATTACCCTAAATCTTAAGTTATATATAAGGACGATAGGAAACATAGCAAGAGCTTTTTCGTTACCAACAACGACACAGTAGTCTTCGACTTATACTTTGTGACGTGCTAGATTTTGTCAAATAAAGTTTAGCAAAATTAAACCATTTTGAAAACCACCAAACCTCGAAATCAAAGAAATTAAAAATAACTAATTTATCAGGAATAGCATAATAAATATAATTTGCATTCTGAGCTAATCAATAAATAGTGTTCTACCATAGTAACAATAAAAATTAATGTACAGACAATATTTGTAGACCATGCAACTATGTTCTACATTATCCTCCCGTTTTAAACTTTTGTTCGCTACTGTACATATTATTTAATTTCGACGAGGCTCGTTAGCGCCTCGATCGAAATTTTCGGAAACGAGGATCAAGCAGAGATCAGCAGCATCGAGGCTGCACGTGAATCAGTTTCAACGATCCACTGTTAGCCTAGACATAACGAACGTGCGACCTGGCCAATTAAATTCAATCGAAACCGACTGATCCGCCACGACGTGTCAATGAACATTGTAATTCAGCGTGCCGTCGACTGGCAAATGGACAGTTCTGCGATTGCTAAGAAACAACCTAACCCGGATCCGGTACACGCAATCACCGCGACAAAATTAAACGAACGATCAATTAAAGAAAACGTTCCGAGTAATTTCTACGAAGTCATCCAGCTCCTAACGCGTGTCACGAAATAAGGCTAACACGTTTTCCTCTGATTTAACAAACGGAGAAAAAAACAGGAATAGAGGTTAAAATAGAATTTGTGTTTTCACGTTTCAATCGTTCGATGCTACGACAGGTGTAATTTCAACGGTTTAAAAACGGTGAAAATATACATTGTATAATTGAACAGTTTGTTAAAAGGTTTTGTCGAAATGTTCGAAACGAACGAGAAAGAATTCACGGTCGAATCAATTATTCGCGAATCTCGTATCTCCAAATATCGCGAGCGTAATTTACGGCCAATTAGTAAGCGATCGGTTTCGCGACCTAGCCGCAAATTATATTGTATTATATATATATATATATTATATACATGTGTATCTGTACATACGTACACACGAATACGGATAGATGAAAATAGCTAGGTGTTCGATACGAGTCAATAACCTCGCATGAACGGTCTAATATAATTTAGTAATACCGCGATATAGTTGAGAATAACACAAGCTTATACTGCACAATACAGCTCATGGATCTGTTTTAATATTGTGTCCCCTTATCTGCCATGATAATCGAATTGCTCGGTCGTAACGGCAGCGATACATTATTGTCACGGTATAAATCGCTAAATGCACGCGCACGATGTTGACCATTATTGTGCAACACTCAAAACTTTTGTTATCAATTATGCTATCAAACGTATTGATCCCCTCCTTTTGTTATCTTGGACGTTTCGACACCAAATTATTGCTACCTTCTTAAAGCAGCATCTTTCTCGATTACCAAACATGCTGAAAAACGATCGATTCTGACATTCGGATAAATTTAACATTCGTTACATTAATAATGTAACAACTCGACGTATATTACCCACCGTTTACGTGGCGCAAATTATTTATTTCACTCTTCATTATCGTCGACTCATCTACCGGCGATCTAATTCCCTCGCCATGACTTATCACATTCTCTATTCATCGCTGTCACCACGTTTATCGTCAGCATCTTTCTGTCATTCGTTCACCCGAAACCGTAACAGAATCCAAGTTTCGCGCACCATCAGTTTCAGCCTACTGGCACTTGTACCTTGTCGGGACGAATTCCAAAACGAAAACAAACAAAAAAAAGAAAAAATGAACAGACCACTCAACGTTATCTGTTCGACCGTCTCGTGTAGATCATTTCGCGGAATTCCATGATACGATTGACCTATCTAATAAAGCGATCCATCCCAGAGGGAGAAGAGGAGAAGGTGAGCGTGAAAAAGAATGAGACAGAGCCGTGGGGGACGTTCATAAAATTGAGCGTTGCACGGGAAAGGGACGTGTCGGGGAGGGAGGTGTTCGTCATGGTGAAGGAGGGGGAGAGGCAAGCTCTTGAAACAGATTTATACGTACGTTCGATAGGCTCGCGCTAGCCATTGCTACACGGTGTTCGCCAATGCGATAGTGTTTCGTCTCTATCGCGATACCGCGGTCGAAACCGGCAAAAGGAAACCGTTCTCCTTTTACCTTCGATACAATTTGCCCGAGACCTTGGTCCGACCGATCGTCTCGGCCAGCTCTCATTCGCGCTACCGTCGTTCGCCACGATCTCTGCCACACGCGTCGTTCCCTCGTGATCGATCGAATCGTCGACGGGCACCTGCCTCGTCCCGCGGACATTTATTGATTTATTTAGATAAATAATTAAACGGGGTAAATCAGCATTAGTGTGCAAGAGAAGATCGAGTGGCTGGCCGTTGCCGCGACCGAGGCGTTTAAGAGGTACACCAAGAGGGAGCCAAACGAAGAACGAATCGAGGATTCGAAGAGGCGCGAAGTGGAGCCGATGTTCGGTCCAGACAGGAAGACGCGGCGGGTACGAACGAGAGGCAGTTTCGTGGCAAGTTCAAGGCTGAAGCCGTGAAGAGGTTCGCGGTCGGCAAGCTGGATCCGTTGGACGTGGACGAACGGAGAGTCGAGAGTGGTGCGCGCTCGCCTGGATGAAACTGCGGCCGACCTGATGACCGGCTAGGGAATAGAAAAAGTGAGCGTCACGATCGACAGGTATGTAACTGATCTATACTGTCTCTCGCGCGCGTTTTCTTTTTTCTTCTCGAATTCTCTTCCTTCGCCCCACTCCGACGATGCTAGAACCACGATAAATACAGGTGCCCCTCGACTTTCGCGCACAATTGGTTCCTGAAAGTGTGTGCAAATGTTGAATGTTCGGATGTAAAAAAATATACACCAAAAACTGTGCTTTAAAGTATTGAGTGTAGTTTGATGACTAAAGTCTGATGTCCCCTGAGAGGGGCTCAGTAGCCTGCTCGACTCACGATGTCCCTTTAGAGGGGACATCCGACCAAAAAGGCTTAAAAAGTTGAATTTTTAAAAATGTGCGAAATAGAAAATTGTGCGAAAGGAAATTGTACGAAAGTCGAGGGGCACCTGTAGTGTTTTCCGAAGGTGGGCTGCGGAAAAATGAAACGGATCGCGTTGGCTGGGAATCGATCGGTAAAATCGTATATCGAGGTCAACGACGCGACGTGACGAATTAAATCGTTTTCTGTTTGAAACTCGCCGAAAGAGACCAGTTTTAATGGATAGCTCTCGTTCTTGCAGGTGGCACGAAAAAGAGGGAAGAGGTTTTTCAAAGCGCGCACACGTATACACAGAGAGAAAGAGAGAGAGAGTGACGGAGAAAGAGATAGGGATTGAACGTCTCTGTATTGGATTCGCTTACGGCAGGCTTTAACTGTCACCTGATCTATCGCGACCGAACGAAATTCGACAGGTGAGTGAGGGAAGCTGCAGGGAACAATTTATCCGTAAATCGTGATGTAATAAAAGCCGGACGAAACGTTTGAGGAATAAATCGGCCACGTTGAAACGAGCAATGCGAGGCTCTAGACGCCGGCTGGTGAATAAATAAGCTACAAACCGTGCATACAGCTGCATTTCCATTAACCCTTTGCACTCGAAACATGACTGTTAGTCATCTGATGATACTAACTTCAAAAAATTTCAAATTCGAAATATTTCCTAAGATTCGCCTACTTTAAACGTCATTTAGTTTCGTTAAGTGATATACTAAAATTTACACACATGACTATTTATCATCTGAGTCTAACTAGCAAACAAACAAACTAAAGTCTGAAAATTTACGGGACTCTCATCTGGTGACTGAGCGCAAAGGGTTAATACGAAACTTCTGCGGAACCCAACAACGATACACCGTGTTTTATTATTCCAATTCTAAAGTAGACGTTAAATCTGGATTTTAACGAGAGATCTCGATTCGCGTGCCCATACCCCGGTTTCGTACATATAATTCCGTGGAACGAGCGCTTATTATAGCAAGCAATATTCCATCCTCATTTACTTACACTGCCGCGCTAGTTCTCCCGAGCGAGAATTATGCTGAAACGCCCCCTGCGAAAGTCTTACTCTTCAATTATTAAAGTAGTGAACACGGAAAGACTTTTAATGCAGTTACACAAGAAAAACAGAGAACTGCAAAAAGTTTCGCCGGCTACGACCCGGGTCCCGTAAACTTAACGATTTTATTCCTTCGTGTTTCGAGAGGAAGATAGGAGAAGTGTGCGTGTGTCGGTGGGTGTTGCCCGAAGACAAGAAATAGGAAGAGAAAAAAAAACGAGACGAACGAAATGACGAGCAACTACTGTTTGGGATTGATAATCTATACATATAAAAAGGCACGACCTGACTGACTGATTCATCATCGCAGAACCTAAACTACTGAAGCTAGAAACATGAAATTTGGACAATGGGTTCCTTTTACGATGTAGGCACACACTAAGGAAAGATTTTTTGATATTCCACCCATTAGGGGGTTAAATAAGGGTTGAAAGGTGGTATGTAAATGTGAAAACTGGTATTTAGCTTTTTGGTTAGAAATAAAGAAATACGTGTTTGAACGTTTTTGAAAAATCAACCCCAAACGGGGTAAAATAAAGAATGAAAGTTTGTTTGAAAATCCGCCGATTTCGAAGCATACGCTATAAAAATTAATCAATTAATCAATTCTTAATATGTGATGGGCAGTGTTCGGTTAAGTGTGGCACCGTGCGGTTAGCTAAATATTAATAAGCTCCCAGTCGGTGAAGTGTTAACACTCAGCCAACTAAATGGGGAGACCTCCCATCTTTTCCTGCCATTGATTCTATTTAATTTTGTTATTAGTTAGTCTTAAACTAGCGTTGTTCACAGTTCGTCAGATTCGCATTTTCTGCTCTCCCATAGTACAATCTTTAATAAACTCAACACTAGTTCAAGACCAACTAATAACAAAAGTAAATAGAATCAATGACAGCGCCCTTGTTGTGGAAAAAATGGGAAATCTCCCCATTCGGTTGGCTAAATGTTGATAGGCTCCCGGTCAGTAAAGTGTTAACACTCAGCCAACCAAATGGGGAGACCTCCCATCTTTTCCTGCCATTGATTCTATTTAATTTTGTTATTAGTTAGTCTTAAACTAGTGTTGTTCACAGTTCGTCAAATGCATTTTCTGCTTTCCCATAGTACAGTCATTAATAAACTCAACACTAGTTCAAGACCAACTAATAGCAAAAGTAAATAGAATCAATGGCAGCGCCATTGTTGTGGAAAAAATGGGAAATCTCCCCATTCGGTTGGCTAAATGTTAATAGGCTCCCGGTCGGTTTAGTGTTAACACTCAGCCAACCAAATGGGGAGACCTCCCATCTTTTCCTGCCATTGATTCTATTTAATTTTGTTATTAGTTAGTCTTAAACTAGTGTTGTTCACAGTTCGTCAAATGCATTTTCTGCTTTCCCATAGTACAGTCATTAATAAACTCAACACTAGTTCAAGACCAACTAATAGCAAAAGTAAATAGAATCAATGGCAGCGCCATTGTTGTGGAAAAAATGGGAAATCTCCCCATTCGGTTGGCTAAATGTTAATAGGCTCTCGGTCAGTAAAGTGTTAAAATACGTTGTTCTGATCGATAACAACCACCACCCTCTTTATTTATCCGAAACGTTAAACGAATCGATCGAATTTGACAAAGCTCGCGAACGAGCCCCTGATTCGCCGCGCACTTCCGTCGGCTCTTCGACACAATATAATTTCCGTGAAACTGGCCGTGAAATCGAAATCGATTCGTCGGCTGGTGGAAACCGGGAAACGAGGCCGCCAAATACGAAAGTCATCGACACGTTTCTCTATTGTGCACAGACACAGGCGGACGCGCTGCCGTTGACAGGTTTCGCATTCGAAGCAAGTATTACATACTTTGCGAAATTCGCCAGGCCAGAGGCAGGAGTTCCTTGAACCCCGTCGTCGCGACATATTTTCGATTCGAAACGGTCGATTCGAACACGCTAAACGCGTGTTGTGTATTTACGCTGCGTTGCGAGGAAAAGGAGGACGAGCACGAGGAAAAAGACGAAAAAGAAACAAGCGAGAGCCTTCAGAGAGAAGATAACCGACGTCCAAATAAGTTTGACAAATTAAGTGTGTACGGTTCAAGGAAGACGTCGTTCTTTATCACGCGCAATCAGCTTATCGTCTGTCTGACAACGTGGATTAATCTTGTTACGGCTTTGTTTATCTATCTCAGATAAGGGACAGGTCGAATATGTAAAATTGCGCGACGAAGTCGTCCAAGTAAATCGCTTGGTTCGCTTTAAAATCGACCGCTCGTGAAACCGGCCATTTAATCGATACCCGAACTAATCAGAGCCCCGAATTTGCAAACGGACGAGTGTTCGTGAGCGAATAACAGCGTTTCCATGTAACTCACCTGGGAAACCGACGTTTGACCGATCGATAACCACGATAATTCGCAATCGGGCCGATTCGCTATCGAGTTACGAAAACTACGATAAAAGGCGTTGCGAACCGGCTGCTAATTAACTCTTAGCCAACTAAACGGGAAGATCTGCCATTTTTTCCTCGAGAAAGCGCTGTCGTTGATTCTACATACTTCTGTTATTAGTTAGTCTTGGACCAGCGTTGAATGGATTAAAAATTGTATTTTGGAAAAGCGTGAACAACACTAGGTCCAAGATTAACTAATAACTTTACTTCTAGCTGCTGAATCTCATCGAACGCTCTATGGTTCCAACAATTGTATGAACCAATTACTCATAATGGCAAACTGTTTCTGTAATTCTGTTGATTTTTTCTGCCACTTACTTAGTATATCCAATAACTTAGTCCTGCGTGAGAAATGTTACTTATAAAAATTACTTATCAAATTAAATTCACTTTGCTATTACTTTCTCTGTTTCGACGGCTATTTTCATTCGTATTTTTATTGTAACACAAAGGATCCGCCCCGTTGAATTAAATAAATAAATAAATGACATATGGAAATAATTAGAGAATGGCAACGCTTTGTCGAGGAAAAAATGAGAGTTCTCCCCGTTCGATTGGCCAAGCGTTAATTATGCCACGAGGCAAGGCGAAGCGTGAAGAAGCGTGTTCGCGTTCAAAGCGGCAAGGCCTCGAGAAACAGTGCTAAACCACGATGGATAAAATGAACGTTTTAGGATCGAGAGAAGAAACGTCTTTCGCGACGAAGAAAGAACCGCTGTTGGAATTTTCTTTGTCGTGGACGATAGATATCGACAGGCGACGTCTTAATTTTTCAACGTTAGAACGACATTCGGGCACGTGAATCGGCCGAGAGTGATTCACGCGAGACGATAAATCATGTAATCCCGGGGTAAAAAGGGGAGCATCGATTAACGGCGACCGTGCGCAATAAAGCGTCTAAGATTAATTACCGGCGACGAGTCTCACGGTAATTACCAATTGTTACCTCGTGCGCGCGTAACGATCGTTATCTCTTGTAAAATTCTTCGAGTCTTACAAGGGATCAAGATCGAACGAACCACGCTAAGAGCCGATAAAGAAGATACGCCTGAACGCTCGTAACGTTATAAAACAAGAAAAGAAAATGTTTTGTCGTTAATTCTAGCAAGGTGTATAAAACAGCCTTATCGGCTTGTTTCGATAGAGCTTAATTGCAGCGCGAAGAAAAAAAAAAAATGATAAATTGTGTGATAATGGCGGGCACCACAAACTTGGCTTCCATTCTTTCTTAATCCTGTTACGTGGGTAATCGGCCATGTTGCCGATTTAATCGCAATGTTTGCTTCTACTTCGGATAAGGCGAACAATTTGTTTCGTAGCGAAGATGAATCATATTCGATCGATTAGAACGAAATTCAAAGGAGCATTAATTCTACTTCAAAGACGATTAAATCAGTTTTGGTGGGACCAGAGATTCGCTTTTGTTATCGGGATAATTTTATTCCATCTCGAGAGCCGCGAAATTCGATTCGAACGGCGGAGAGCTACAAGAACAGAGAGAGAGGGAGACAGAGAGAAAGCAGAGAAAGGAAGAGAAAAAATAACCGAATTAATACGACATTTTAATTTCAGAAATAATGCAGCAATTCCGGCGAACTCTTTTCGCGAGTATTACGCGAAATATTAACACACGGCCGCGCGTTTCTTCTTCCGCTTTTATTTTCGCTATATCGACCGAACACAACCACCCGGCGATGAATTAACATTTATCAAACTCTTCGCGTTGACAGAATCGGCGAAGAAAATAATTGAAAATTTATTTTCAAGCGCTCGCCCGCTCGCCCACGCGTATTTATTGAATATTCGAAATAATTTGTCCGCCGAATGATAAAGTAATACGTCCGCGTCATGATTTATGGATCAGCGTGTTATTCATTTTCATCGTCTGTAATGCGTCCCCGCGCGTGCCTCTACACGTTTTCGCGTCCTCTCGTTAAAAACGATTTCATTCATCGGTCGAAACTTTCCGCCGACCGTTTCCTCGTTTTATTGCTTTCCTCGTTTCCCTCCCTTCGTTCTTCTTGTTTCTACCCCCCTCCCCCTTCCCTCCCCACGTATCCCCGTTGCCCAAGAATTTTCCGTCCCGAATTTTCATCCCCCGCTGCGAGCAGAGCCCGCGAATAATTATAAACACGCGGAAAGGAGCAAGCGTGTATAATCAGCCGGGCTAGCACGGGCTCAACAACGTTTCGCTTTTTTTCAACACGGGATTAAAAATGCAGCGTGCACAAGCAACGTATCATGCTTCAATTAAGGCGGACGCATCTCAAACTCGTCACAGCTTCGAAAAAAAGAGTATCCCTCTGCCGGTGGATGCGAGGCTGTTGCAAAATTACAAATATTTCTTTTTCCCGAGTGTTTTGCGTTTCCGCATTTTCTGTTATTTTTATTTTTTTTTTTTTCGCAAGAAAAAGAGAAAAAGGTGAGGAAGTGTTACCCACAGTAGCGGACAAAAGTTTAAGACGACAGGACAATGTAAAATATAATTTTATAGTTCACAAATATTGTTTATCTATTTATTTTTATTGTCATTATGGCAGAACACTATTTATTCATTCATTTAATTATTTATTTACTATTTTTATTTATTTATTTATTTCGTAGGTAAATAGGGAGGTCTCATTTAAATACAATAACAGACTTGTTACTAACAAAAATTCTTAAACGCTTAAAATAAAAAAGAAACAGAAAAACAAACGCACTAAAATCGCTCACAGGTCACTGCTCGGTACAATTAGTTGTGTTTAATTATTCTAAGCTCACTGTGTTATTATACATATACTATTGGTTAGATTGTAGGACTTTATTGATTAGCATAGAATACAAATTTTATTTATACTGTTATTTCTTATTAATTAATTAGTTTATTTTCTTTGACCCACTGGTCTTAAACTTTTGCCCACTACTGTACCTACCAACTGCGGTCGACCCAAAAATTATCGCAAACGACCGGTATATCTGTGCTGGAATGCCTAGATCGGGTATCTGGGACGGTTGATCTGAATTTTAAATTTCCTCGCCGTTGGAAAGACAATCAGGCTCGCTCCTTCGATAATATACACGCGTAATCGCGAAGAGATTTTTTTTCGAACAGCGATAAGAAACAAACGAGCGTTTCGATCGGGCTAAGAAGCTGTCCGAGGCGTTCGATCAATCGACCTATCGACCTCCCTTAATAAAGCAAGGAAAACAATTTTAGTTTGACGCGTGCTTCGAACACTTAACCAATAAAATTGTCTGATGACCCAGCCTATCTCTGGCGGTTTTTCATTTGGAAATTCCATTTAAAAGTGCCATTCTTTCCCGTCGTTTCTTATCATAAGAACAAGCCGATTCGCCTTAATACTCTGAACATGATTAAAGTTCAATCTCTACGAAAATCAAACAAGTTTTTAATCACTTTATCTCGCGTATATCTGTCCACAGAAATCTTTAGGCGTTAAAAAACTTCTGCACGCTTTTTCATTCGATCGTGTGTAGAAAGAAACAGGCTGAGGGAGGGGCGAGGGATTCGGAGATATCCAGTTAAAATTAACCCTTTGCGCTCGAGAGGCGACTGTCGGTCGCCAAACGATAGTTTCGCAAATTTTCAGACTTTAGTTGGTTTGTTTGTTAATCAGACCCGGGGATTAAACAGTCATACATGTAAATTTTAGTATATAACTTAACTAAGCTATATGAAGTTTAATATTATAGGAAAGGTTATAAATGGAAAAAGGAAAAGAAAGAGGAGTGAATAAAATAATAAATATACGTGTATTTAATAAAACTAAAACGACACAAATGAACACAAAATAACAAACTACGCTTATACTTCGCAAACTACGCTTATGCTTCGTAAACTATACAGTCCTTCGCTCTACGCTGGCTACTTCGCTTCTTCAACACTCTTTCTACGTTCAATACTTTCTGCCTTCGTCGTCTAATACTTTCTGCCTTCGTCGTCTAATACTTTCTGCCTTCGTCGTCTGATACTTTCTGCCCCGCGCTCGCATTTTCCCCGTCATATATTCTTTCAAACACTCGTTACCTTTCTTTCTAATCGTCAACCTTTCTCACTCTACGCATTCGGTCACGACCACCCAGAATTTCTCAGTCGCACTGTTTTATCAAGTTCTCATCTTTCACGCCTTAGAAACATTCGAGCCCAAACATTCTGCGTTCACGCAACAATCGCCCAACTCAAGTACTCCTCTGACCTGTCCAGCCTCGCATCCGCTCGATCGCATTACTACAATATAAGTGAATCTTAGTAAATATTTCGCGCTTAAAAATTTTAACCCCGGACGAAACACCACTTTTCCATTCTTTTTCCTCCAATTTCTATATTTTTTCCTCCGCAACAGCCACTGTCACGTGTACACCTCGTACCTCGTTTTTGTCCGGATGGCACAGTTGTAGAACACCACGGCCATTATTCGGGCCATTCTTAAATTGCCTACTACATCGTAATACGATTTGGCACTGTCTTTCACCGATGACACAATTACGGTCCCGACGAAAATAATACGAAGGCACAAAAGGTGGCGGAGCGACGATAGGAACAGTCGAAACGAAAAACGCGCTCGTTAAGGAACTGCTTACATTGGGAAAGTTTCCGTTGGAAACGCTTTCACCGAGATTAACAAAATCAGGTATAAATCCCGGGACCGGAAGTTCCGGGAACTTGTTCGAGGCGCTGACAGCGTCGGCGAACGATCGTAATAACGAAGAATAAATTTCCTGGGCGTCCGAACTTTCTTCGTCCGGCCCAAGTAATTAAGTTTTCGAGCAGCCGGCTAGGCGACCACTGTCACCGCCAACAGTTCCAAAAACCCATTCTCGCCTCCTCGTTAGCGGAGGACGCGATTTTTTGGGGTAAACACGTGAGAACGAATACGGTAGAAGTAAGTAGGTACTTTAAGATTCGCTTCACTCTGCGATATTTCACTTTGTTATACTCTCTATCCCTCATTATCTTTATCTCTACGTCTTTTTCTCTGTTAGTTGCGAACGAACTGAACTGATTACCCGTTATTCTTCCCTTCACTGTCTCAACCATAACATATCCAAATAATATAGAACACACACCACAACATTCATTACACAGCACGAACTTTAAACCACTATTTACAATATTTCTCACACGCACTCGCCACGCTCATTCTTTCATACAAACATTCCTCACTTTCATACCATATTCTATGGCAATCATATCACCACAAAGGCCTAGTAGCCCGTAAATAAAATAATATAATAATAATTTTGTAGTGATCGAAAGAGGTACCATAAACAGCGCGTATCTTGTTCGTCGCTTTTGTGGCACTTTTGCCTTTCCGATGAAAGAAAAGTATTAAATGCCTAAAATGCACTTTGTTTTCTTTCATATTCAAAGGCGTATAAAATTGACAAAAATTAAAATATCGTACTCAAATTTTGCTTCAAATATGCCTAAAGTATTGTCTTTTACGACATGCACACATATTATTTGTTCTCAATCATTCTAATATATTTAGACCTGTCCTTATGCCACCTATCAAAAATCGGCGCGAACTTTCCGGGCAACCCAATAATTCTGTGTTCAATTTCTAACACTTCGGAAGTGGACCGACACGGGTCAGCCTTTGTTTCGATCCCCTCCTTGTTGTTTCCACCCCGTGCATCGAGTCTCGTAAAATCGGGACTCAGGAGCCGAGGGTGAAACGCGGCCCTCGCGCTCATTAATATTCGATAGGAATCGAATCCGCAGCCGGAGCCAAACTGCCGCCACCTCGAGCTTGCAAATTTACATTGGAAATCGTGTGGAATGCCTGGAAACACTCGAGGAAAGAAGTTTTCCTTGAGACTCGGCGCGACGTGGCGATGCGACGCGATCGGACGACGTCACGGATACAAGTTTCGGTTCACCAGAGCGAATTACACGATCGAGCGATCGCCTGATGGAATCGGCGGGGCTTTCGTTTACCCGCCTCGACCTTTGAGTAACCATCGCTCTCCGTGGATCTCTCCTCCTGACGCGACGCCTCGACGTCGAAGCGATCGTCGACCGCGGTGTGTAAACCCTAATAACGGAATACAGTATCAACCCTTTGCGCTCGAGAGGCGACTTCTTAGTCGCCAAATGATAGCTTCGCAAATTTTCAGACTTTAGTTAGTTTGTTTATTAATGAGTCCTAGGTGTTAAATAGTCATATATGTAAATTTTAGAATATCGTTCAACTAAACTAAGTGAGGTTTAATGTAAGCGAATCTTAATAAATATTTCGCAATTGAAAATCTTTGAAGTTAATATTATTAGACGTTTAACAATTGCCAAATGGTAGCTTCGCAAATTTTCAGACTTTAGTTAGTTTGTTTATTAATCAGTCCTAGGTGTTAAATAGTCATATATGTAAATTTTAGAATATCGCTCAACTAAACTAAATGAAGTTTAATATAAGCGAATCTTAGTAAATATTTCGCAATTGAAAATCTTTGAAGTTAATATTATCAGACAGCTAACAGTCGCCAAATGGTAGTTTCGCAAATTTTCAGACTTTAGTTAGTTTGTTTGTTAGTTAGTCTCGGATGATAAATAATCATGTGTGTAAATTTTAGTATACTATTTAACTAAACTAAATGACATTTAATATATGCGAATGCTAGTAAGTATTTTGCATTTAAAAATCTTTGAAGTTAGTATTATCAGTCAGCTAACAGTCACCTCTCGAATGTAAAGTATCAACCCTTTGCTCTCGAGAGGCGACTTGCTAGTCGCCAAATGATAATTTCGCAAATTTTCAGACTTTAGTTAGTCTGTTTATCAGTCAGACCCAAAGGTGGAATAGTCGTACGTGTAAATTTTAACATGTGATTTGACTAAATTAAATGAAGTTTAACACATTGGGGACCGCTAAAAAATCTGTAAGACATACGTCTGGGATCGCACCGTATACAATAACTTTGCGAATCGTAGTACCTGTCTGACCTTGTCCTGTTCCATTCTATGAATGTAATGCTTTGTCGTTTCACGGTATTACGCAAGGTCCGGTCACGACGATCGTTAAGCAAGTAACAAGTGTTTCGTACACTTCGCTGTTCTGCTCCGCTGAATGCGTTGATTCACTGGGGACGACGCAACGGAATGAAATCTTTTATCTCGCCAGTGAGCATTGTTACTTGCAATTTCGCGTTATCGAAATCAGCCAGGAAACACGTTTCCTCGCGACATAAAATTCACGACGTGACATTAATATTCCGTAAGTATCGGGTACCGCGAAACGGAAGCAAGATCGGCGCGACGAAGCTCGTGAATCTTCATCGGGGTACATCGAAACGACACGAAGAAAAGGCAAAGTTGAAAAGCCATGAAGTGGATATCGGATGACAGGGGGAAATAGTGCGCGCGCAAAAAAAAAAAACATTCCAAGTCAGCGTTGTCCAGAATATCGGCTGAAAATGAAACCTGGCAATTTGATCTATAACGAACCGCGGAGCCGAGTTACGTCGATCGAACGGTCGCGTTAAAAATAAATGTAATGATACGCCGAGGAAACTTGTCCAGCCTGGCGTACAGTGAACTGTAGGACATTGTGATTAATAGGGATTAAAAGTGTCGTAATGATATGCTGGACGAGCGGAACGATTCGCGACAGCTTAAACAGAGCAGAGTGAACTGAGCGAACAGGTTGAACGTGAAAATCGCGTGAAATAGTGGAGAAAAATGGCGGGGATATCGCTGTAAAATCTCGCTGCGAGATCGTTATTCCGGTTATTTTTAAAATTTCTATGCGAAATTCATAGCGATCCGCGTCCCCGATTCGCGATACCTCGCGTCGACTGTGCTGGCCTATACAAACGCGCGTTTCACGGGGCAATCTAATTTCATCGCGTCGCAACAAAATCGCCTGGCAATGCTAACTTTAAAATTGTGCTCGAAACAGACCTCGTCCGATCCTTTACAGGTCAGTTCACTTTTTGTTTCCCCGTACAACAGCCTTTCATCGAAACGTACGTGGCAACGTTCTCCGTGCGTCATCCGCGTTTTCGTGTCCCTTTTTTTCCCTATTTTTTTGTTTTGTTTGTTTTCCTCGGTTTTGCGAATTGCAGAGTGAGAGAGAGAGAAGCTTTTCATAATTATCTCGTTACGGTGTGATAGCAGTTTTTTCTCTTCGCCGAAACATTAACCGACGTTCGTGAAACGAAGCTGACTACTCTCCGCCACCACGTACGGCCTCCACGCGTCCCAATTATCCAGGATCGCGGCCTCAACGTGCATTCGACTGCGTGCGATTAAGTAATTGGCGGTGATAAGAAATTAGCATGGAACGGACATTACGTTGCCCGATCCCAGCCTGGCAGACTTAATCTTTAATTTATGCTAACCGTTATTACCTGGCGGACTGGCCTTTAATACTGCCCGCGCAAAACTGTTCGCGAAATTGTTTCCCCGATCGGAGAGGATAATGCGGCTGCTGGCTGGAAGATAACTCGGTACGCACACGTGGTCGGTAAAAAGAAGTATTTTGGCAAAAAGGCTTGAAAAGATCGATCTTGATGTATCGTCGAATACGGGCCACGGTTATGGATAAATGAATATTCAATGTTATACACATAGGAAATTTCTACTTTTCTTTATTTAGTAGAGTGAAGTGGGTCAGGGCTCAGGTGTGAATAAAATAAAGTGAAGTGCTTAGAATATTAACATAAAATTGGGGAAAATGCGAGCACGGGGCAGAAAGAGTGTGATTCTGAAGAAAGTAAGAACGTAGTAGTTGCTAAGTTGTAAAATCGTTTAAGTTGTTATCATTAAACTATTTTAATGATAACACTTTGTATCGCTTACACCTAAACCCTACTATCACTCTAAATAAATAAATATAGAAATATTTCCTATATACATATATTCGAATATTCGACATACATGTAAGAAAACTTGATCGAGATATAAACAGCTTAACGCTTGGCCAACCGAATGGAGAGATCTCCCATTTTTTTCTCAACAAAGCGCTGCCATTGATTCTATTTACTTTTGTATCGATCGATCGTTAATAATAAATATGCGCTTTAACGGTTACAAGCATCCATCATTGAACTGCGGATTTTTACAAGTTTAAAATAAATTTACACGGCCAAGTGTTAATATCGATAAACAGCGTATCTTAGATCGCTTCTTCGTTTTTCGATTATTCAAGTCCACGGAATTCTTTGACCCACGTTAACGATGCAGTGTTTGGATGGATAAACATTCCGAATTCGTTATCTGGATCGCCTGTCTCAGCGTGATTTCCTATCATGTTTGCGCATGTTGTATCAGTTTACGCGAACAAATTGAGATTTCAGATTATTATTTTCGTGGTCATTCCCGTCTCCCAGTCTATCTGTCCAGATACGGCTCTCTCATTATCTATGCTCCGTGTCTTTCAATACGAGTTACCGCTTTCCGCAATCTCGATGGAACTTCACCAACACTTGACCCATTAAAGTGTATTAAGTTTATCAAGGAGCAAACAGCTGCTGTTCCAAACAGATAGGTACAGAAAGGATGCAGATAACGAGTCGCAAAATGGATAAGAACCACGCGCGGAGAGAATCTGGGTTCAACATCAATTCTTGTGTCGCGTCCACACTGCTGTTCGCGAACAGCTCGCGAACAGCGAGCAGCGAACTCCTCAGCGAACAGCGAACACTGAACAGTGTTCGCTCGGGAAGCGGTACATCAAAGAAACTGTTCGCGAGCTCGAAACGTATCTGGACGTGTTTGTAACACAGTATGTGGCAAAAGCTAATAGCGAACTGCCCATGAATTCAGAGCGAACAAGCTTGTAACTGTTCGCGAGCTCCAGTCTGGATATGCTGCGTTTTCCGTTGGCGAACAGCTAGCGAACTGCACGCGAGCAATTCGTGTGCTGCTCGCGAACTGTTCTCTTCTATGTGGACGCGGCTTCAAAGAAACTGTTCGCGAGCTTGAAACGTATCTGGACGCGTTTGTAACACAGTATGTGGCAAAAGCTAATAGCGAACTGCTCATAAATTCAGAGCGAACAAGCTTGTAACTGTTCGCGAGCTCCAGTCTAGATATGCTGCGTTTTCCGTTGGTGAACAGCTCGCGAACCGCACGCGAGCAATTCGTGTGCTACTCGCGAGCTGCTCGCAAACTGTTCTCTTCTATGTGGACGCGGCTTTACGCATGGCATCCCGCGCAAGCTAAATTGCCTTATGCCGCGTTTCGATCAGAACTACTATCCGCTTTTATCTCGCCTTCATATTATGACTCTGGAAAACTACAGACTTATCTTCGACCTATTACTTGCGTACAAGGTTTTAAATGGAATAATTTCACGTCCTGCAATTCTTCTTAAATTTTACTAAAGGGTTTATTTTGACCCGTATATAATAATAATAATAACAATCTACCATGGTTCTGGGAAACGGATAGAAAGTTTCGCCCGCGTGTTGCGCTGCCATCGAAACAGAAATGGAAAAACCACAGTTTCAAGCAAATTCAGCAAGCAACACCGACTCGTTCGCGTGAAACATGCTACCAGGAAGCTTCGAAAACCCTTTTTCGACCGCAAAACCTTCGGCGTCGCCGGAAGAACGGGACACCTCTGTAAATACTCCGGTTCGTCGCGACAGGCAACCGTGTCGATTCGCCCATACGAAATCGATCGGTTCTCCAGGACAGGTAGGAGATTTCCGCGGACCATTTTGTCCAGTGGGAAAATATTTTCGAACGTCAAGAAAGCTTCCGGGACGCCTGTATGGGTGGCCACCCCCGAACCGCGAGACGCGAAGAAAAGGAACGCGGACAGGAAGGAATATTTTCCTCGGACATTCCGGACAAACGATTCCGGAGGAATAATTTCAAGGTAACATATATCGTGGATCCGGCCAGGGGGACGATCTTGTTTATCCATATCGAGGGCGAATCGAAATTGATAGAAAGGAAAGAAAGACCTGGGTGGGTGGAGTATGGGGTTGGGGGCTATCTTCGAGGATTAGGTCCGTGTTCGTCTCGGCCGGGTATAACGCGGAGGAAAATATTGGCGGCGAGGAAGCCTGTATACGTCAACAAAAGCGGCAGCAGACTGCCGATCGACTTTCAGAGCTGTTTCCGTGTAAGCTTCGCGGAGGCCCCTTTGGGACGCGGAGTGCACTCGAACGTCGATCTCTCTTTCGATTTATTCTATCTCGAAATGTGTGTATATGTATAGTATGTATACGCCATTCCACCGTCTCTACCATTCCACCCCCCCCCCCCTACCGCTGTAGACGAGTGTGGAGTTCGCTCGCAAATGAAGCAAATTATTTACTTGCTTACTTACTTATCCCGGGAAGATGTGTTTCGAATTACCGTATAGGGGAGGTATTTAGCGTCACGTCGTCGCGAAAATTTGAATCCTTCAGCGGCTTCAGAGTGCTATGGACGCATATATGCGTCTGACGAAAGTTGCTCGTAGGGACTATGGACGCATATGGATGCATTCGTCAATTTCAGTTTCCTTCGCCTTATGACTTTTTCTGTGGTCACATATTTCAACGTTAATTTTTTAATACTGATATAATGCTATACCGAATTCTGTATGTACATATCTCTTTTTTTGGATCCCGCATACATAAATGCAGCTCTAAATTCAAAAAAGAAGAAGAAAAAAGAAGAAAGATAATTGAATATCCCTGAATGTTCATGGGGCACAAAAGAAATTATACATGAATAAATGTTCGGTGAAAGTCGAAGCGCGATTCTGGTAATGCAGATCAATGCGAGCAACGAAGAAACCGTGAATAATAGATAAAGCCGCGGCCAATTTAGATTAGGAAAATACCCGGTTCCACGAATCTATGACAATAGAACACATGCCTCCGTAAAATGATTATATAATTGATTATCCAAGTAGAGTCTGTTGAAAGGAAAGGAAAACCAATTTGCCGGGAGCTGTAATATTGGAAAGTTTAATACGTGGAAAAAAAGGGATAATGGAAAATAAAAAGAGAAACGAGGGTCCATTATCTTCGAATAACCCCGTAATTCGTTAGAAAAAAGAAAACAAAAAATATGGCGCCGGTCTGTATACGAGAACATTACAAAAATGAACAGCGCGACAAAAAGATGGAAGAAAAAAAACGCGACATAATGAAACATTGCGTATCAAAACGATAACCACCACGTTATATGGAACTCGTTAATGTCGACGTCGCGTTGCCCTGCAATTTACATGCAAATGTCTCGATACGAGGCTGAGAAACCTCTTTCACTCTTCTACCTTGATATAATTTCACGTGAAATTTACATCGAGCTAATTCCTACAACTTTCGAGAAGGGCATTCGGGCAAACTGATGGCTGCTGACATTTTGTATCTAACGGATTTCGTTGCCGCTAATAAGTATACATATATGTATTCAATAAGAGATTTTTTATCTACGACTGAAATTGTCGGAAGATTGAGACAGATTCGCGCCACGTTTCGCTACGTCCCTGTTACAGACGTCCCTGTCGTCTCTCACGCCGCCGCCACCCACCTTTAGTATCACTGACATAAACGGAGAATGCGTGTTGCACGATAGTTCCTATTTACGTTTGGTGGAAACTGTTCGAAGGCTCGCTCGATCGATTTTTCGCTTGGGTCGCCGCGAAATATTCGACGATGTCAAGCTTCGCGAACCGGACAGCATGCCCGTTAAAGCTCCAACGAGATGCTAGAGGCTCCCAGTACGCGAGGTTTTATCACCTTTAACGCCTCGTGGCATGTTTCATCGAGGTCGTCGTGCTTCCGAGGTTAAGTTCGACTGATACTCTGTGCCTTTCCACGAACGCTGCCGAGCTTTTGTTCTTAACTTAATACGAGGCAAACACATTGCTCAAAATCATGATTACACGACCCTTGATTCTACTTAATCGTTAAATTGACGATGTCCGACCAAGGGAAACAGCATGAATGGCATGCATCCGACAAAGTGCCCGGCACTTTCTATGACTTCCTTAATTTTTCCGCGTATTAAGCGGTCAAAGCATGCAGAAACTGAAAGATTCTTCTTCCGACTAGACGTATACGGTAGAATCTAATTTCTTTAGTTTTGTTAAAAAGCGAGTTTTTTGACTCTTCGATTCATTCTCTTTTCATAATTGCATGTATTATTGTTTTACCACTTTACCAATCACAAGTATGATCGTGTACAGTGTTAAACAAAAGCTGAAGTTTAAAAGATCTTTCACATTAAAGTTCTATTTGGTTTGTTTCAGAAACCACAAAAAATGGCTTTTATATGGTACATTGGGATTTTTATAATCCTAGGTATGCTATAATAATTCCCTTTATAAATTATATCATATAAAATAATCTTAATTATATGTTTACTCTAAATGGCATTTAATATTTTAGTAGCAGGACAGACATGGGCAGATTTCAAGGTTTCAACACAAGATCTAACAGTTCATTTAAATAGTCAAAAATCATTTAATTTGTACCTGACGTAAGTATTTTTAATAAAACAACAGATTTATCTAAGAGAAATGGTTCTAACATGTTTATTCAGCAAAGCACAAAGAGTTCATTGTTCAGTGTATAATCTATGTACTATTTACCTAAATTGCTCGTACAATTGGTTTTGTTGATTCTGGTACTTCTATTCTATTCCTATTTCAAACATTCTCACTGAAATACAATCTTAATCGTTTGTTATTTTATATTAATTTTGGGAAAGCTTTATCTATACAATAATAACATTGATAACATTATACAGTGATAGTAGTGAAAAATTATAGCATTTTAACTGTTATCTCTTAACTATAGCTAATTAAGATACATCTTTCTTACGTTCTTTGATATTTTTTTTTAGTGCTTCAATTAACTACAGTGTTATAATTAATGAATATTATAAATAGTAATAACAATTAACCAATTATTTTATACAGGGGAAACCTATCTGAAAGTGTATCAGTAACAATACAAGTGCAGCATCCAGATTTAGTTTGTATAGACCCATCTAATTTCAATATCACTGAAAATGATTCAAATACTAAATGGAATATATCTGTAAAAGGTCTCAGTGCAGGACACTCAACTGTTAGTATTAATGTCACACCTAGCAATGTTACAGAGTAAGTATGTACTATAAAATTCAAAAATGTTATGTTTTATTATGGATTTCATAATAAAAGAAAAGTGCTTTTTATATCAAATTAAGAAGTATATTGAACTTGGTTTTTGTGATTCGCAAATAAAAGTTATGATATAGTGATAAAGAAAAAAAACATAGATACAAGTTAAAAGAAAGTAATTAAATCAATCCCCTCCTTATTCTTTCTATATTAAAACATAGTTGGATTATGGCCTGAGACAAGATCAATATTTACTTTTATAACCAAGTTACAAAAGATTTTGATCAATATTACATTCACTAGTATCCAATGGTTCACAGAGATAGCCTCCTGACCTGTATTTGTCATCGGATTCTTAACTGAAAGTTCAGTCAGTCTGTCTTCAGATTTTGAGCATGCTACTTCCTACTCTAACTAGAATATGATATATTAACTATTAATAAAAAACGTGTTAATTTATTTAGTTCTTAACCTTTGATATAAGTAATTTAATATTATCATTCTTGCCAACTTATAATATTTATGTTGAAAAACTTGTATTAAATTAATTGAAACTTTTGAAATAATGACACTTTTTAAAGTGATTCTCATACCTCAAGACCAATTAAACAAAGTTAATTTAAAGTAAGATATAAATTAAAAATTTGTTTCGTTTTGTGTTAAATTTTGTACCATAAAACTTGTGTTAAGTTTATTACAGTGCTTAATTTTTGGAATTTTCACAGTTTCTCAGAAGCATTTGTCAGAGTGACAGTTGAGAAATCGGATACACTTTATCACATAAGTTCTGTGGTAGGATGGGTATACTTTTTAGCATGGAGTGTGAGCTTTTACCCACAAATATATAGTAATTATAAACGTAAAAGTGTTGTAGGATTAAATTTCGATTATTTATCATTAAACCTGGTTGGTTTTATTTTGTATGCACTTTTTAATTGTGGTCTATATTGGATACCAGAAGTTGAGGTAAGATAAACAATAAATGCAAATGGTATATCTCGCCTTTAAGTTTAGGATAACATAAGGTTGTATCTTTTAGCTCGAATACTTTAGAAGATATCCAAAAGGTTTAAATCCAGTACAAGTGAATGATATATTTTTCGCTTTACATGCAGCATTTGCGACTCTGATAACTATTATTCAGTGTTTTATTTATGAGGTAGGTCATAAAACAATGATATGATTTTGTACAATTTTTTCCGAACTCTAACGAATATATTATATTTTTTAGATAGGAAACCAGAGAGTATCTACGACAGCACGTATTATTCATGGAGTATTTTCAGTTTTTATTTTAATTTCTATAATATTAGCTATAGTAAGAACAATAACGTGGCTTGATTTCCTATATTATTGTAGTTATGTTAAATTAAGTATAACACTAATTAAATATGTACCACAAGCATTTTACAATTATAAAAGAAAATCCACCGTTGGTTGGAGTATTGGCAACATATTTTTAGACTTCACTGGTGGTATGTTGTCAATGCTACAGATGATACTTAATGCATACAATTATGGTAATGTATACAAAAGAAATACAGAATTTAAAAATAATGTTAATATTCTATGAAAAGTGTTTAATTGGTGGACTGTTCTTTTTAGACGATTGGGAAAGTATTTTTGGAGATCCGACGAAATTTGGGTTGGGATTCTTTTCTGTTGCATTTGATGTATTTTTCATTATACAACATTATGTGCTATATAGGTATGTATAGTTTTAAACATTTTATAGTGTTATAAACCATTTCTGAGCTAATTTCATAATATTATAAGTAACATTTGCATTTTTCGAAGTGTTATTAATACTAATTACGGTAAAATCACTAAAATGTGCATCCTACTTGTATTAACGTATTATTGAAGCACTAACAGAAATGCTGTGTATTGATTTGCATTGAAAGTAGCTGTATTTTTTGCACCTGTAGATCAGTGAATTACTTGCATGCCTTATACATATACTCTATTTACCTAACTCGTAATATATTTGATTATGTTATAACAAAGTAAAATTGGTTAATTATTAATAACTGTTAACGCGATTAATAAAATATATAGTTAATATTTTGGATAGATTCAGAAGCTAATGCATAATAATTATACGTACATGTTCATGTCTACAATTTGGTAAAATATTTCATATTCTCTACTTGTTATCTGCTTGAGTACTATGTAATCCAACTCTTAAAATTACGTTCGTGCTTTTGCTAGTATGAATTAAAGATATGAGGTAGCAAAAAAATTTTGATTTTACAGATTTATCAGTGAAAAGATGATTGACCTCAAACACAGAATATAAGCTCCTCTCATCAATTTTATTTTAAGATCATCTCACAACCATATACATTTCCCTTCCACGTCGCACGAGTTTGCAAAATTATAAATTCTTACAGAGTAGGTAGCCAGAATGCAAGAAGTAATGAAATACTGCATAAACAAGAGAATTCATATGATGAAGATTCAGAAGGACTTGTAAAAAATATGCGTTGTTGTGGTTTCCTAGCTTAGGAATCAAAATATAAAACGGAAAAGCCTATAAAGTCTTATTCCATTAGCAATGGAAATTCAGTATTCTTAGTATTTATATATTTTAAAACATTATTATTATATAACACTACAAAATTTACATTTTGTTGAAACTGTTGGATGCGTTAGTTGTAAATGAGATTATTTTTATAATTTTTTAAATATTTTTATGAATCTCACTTGGTTGTTAATTGTGCATAAATAAAAGAGAATGAACCTTGGTTAATAATTGTAAATACATTAATGTGCCAAACGATGTTGCAAGTAAAATACGTATTTAGTACTTGTTAACGTTCAAGTGTACCGAATGAGGATGGTGATGGTATTTTAGCGCACGAAAATGAAAATTATTTCAATATAGTTTTTAGTTTTTCAATATGAATAATTACAACTAATTATTCAAAATTTAAGTATTTCGTAATTATTTATGATTTTATATTTATATAATTGTGTTGCAGTTGTAATAAAAAATTATTTGCATGGTTTTATGCACTTCAACTCGATTATGAGTATTTATTAGGTTTCAAAATTAAATTAGCATTTTAAGTTGTAATTTATATTATAGCGCTGCAACATTCAGGCATGCAGCATGTATTGAAACTATATTTATAACGTGAGGTAAACTATTTATAATGAAGTGATTATGAGTTGTTTATTAGAACTTGAAAAGGTTTTAATAACTTTATGTCATTGTGTTGAATCATACATCAAGCAAGAAATGAGCTATAACTGTATCTTTATATTTAATTATTGTAAGCAAACTTTTATAAGTTTTAGTGTTTTTACATTGTGTTCCTATGAAGTAAATTAATAAAAGTATTGGGTTCCGTGAAGTTTTAATATAAAGAGATTTCCATGGAAATTTTCTAAATAGGAAAATTAATGTTCGAAAAGATGTGCGATAGTTTGACATAAATCCTTTATTGCATGCGTTTGTATGTGTGTGTGCGATGGACGTGTGTGTATGTGTGTTTGAGCGTGTATCGTATTAAACTTACTAACAACACTAATTAAACTAACATTGTGCAATACGCGAAAACATTATGTACCAATGAAAAATCGTATACCATAAAAAGTAGAATCATTCACTGGACATAATAGTATTTTTTTCCTGATTGTAATGAAAAGTTATATACATATAGATTACTTTCCACAGGGATCGTAAAGAGTATGATGAAATACCTGGTAATAACTATGAAGAAGCGCAAGGAAATGCATCAAGTAGCACCGTTGCTTAGTTTTACGTCACTAGCATCCACTGGTTGCTTCATTATATTTACTTTAATAAAAAATGGCCAATTCTTCTACGATTCAACCGCGAAAAAATGCAGACATTGCTATCGATCCCGTGATGTCCGATTTAGATACGTTAGTTAAAATTTACTCTCACCAACCAATATGTGATATCTCTATTTACGGACACTACATAACCAGCCAATGAAGTATTAAAAAACTATATGTATTTGCGCAAAACTTTTCACAAAACCAAACAATTCACTTTTATTTTTGTCACTAATTTATGTTACTTCGCGCGTTTTAACTACACGTAACGAACTGCCGAAGCCGCCAGATTTTCACATTTAAAAGTATCGATATTATAATTCGATTTTACGAAGTCGCCATCTAGTGGTCAGCTGAAAGTAATATATGACCTGTCTAGCAGAAAACGTGTTGTAGAAGGTTATTAATATTTATTTAAGAAGGAGGTAAGTTCAGTTTAATGTTGATTATTTAAAAATGTATAAAAATTTGAAAGATATTGTTGTTAAATAATAGATCGTACATATTGGGTTAGTGAACAACATTTATATAAGCTGAAAGTTAGATTTTAACTTGAATATCGGATATAACCTATTTGAACGGATATTAGTTTATTTGTATGTTATCTTTTTAATCTATATTCATATTTCAGAATGAATATATCTTCGTTTTTACGAATAACACAATCTACATTACCTCTCCATAGGAATATAAATTGTTGGACAGCAGGAATAACAAAGGTTCATAGAAAAGTATATGTAAGAACTTATCCTACACCTCTTGTTTTACCAGATGGTAGTAGTATAAATATTGATTATGATATACCAAGAAGGATAATCACTCTTCCGCTTGATCTTAATACCCTTTCTGAATTAGAACGTCGAATTAGAATGGAAAGACGTAAAACCATAACTAAAGTAACTAAAGTTGAAGAGTACCAAGATGATTTTGATGAAACTAAGTTTTATAAGATAAGATAATCAAAGTAACATATATTACACATACACATATTATGTAGAACTCACATTACATATTTACCTGTGGAATGAAAATACATATAAGTTATTTAACAAATATTTTCTTATTTTCTGGTACGACTTTTTCATTGACCGCAAAATATCAGTATAATTTATACTATAATTACACAGTATAAATTATAATTTAATAAAACTGCACATGTACATAAATTTAACCGCACTTATCTTTCTATTAACCCCTTGTGCTCAAGAGGTGACTGTTAGTCATCTAATAATATTAACTTCAAAGATTATCAAATGCAAACTATTTACTAAGATTCGCTTATATTAAACTTTATTCATTTAGTTAAGTCTTATACTAAACTTTGTATATATTACTATTTAGCCTTCGGATCTGACTAATAGACAAATTAACTAAGATCTGAAAATTTGCAAAACTATTATTTGGCGACCAACAGTCGCCTCTTAAGTGCAAATGGTTAATATATTGATGCGTTCAGCATAAAAATTTTGCATCTCGCAATTCTGCGACTCTATCCGGCGGTTTAACAGCATTATCGTTGATTATACTTGTCTATCTATAATTTTAATACGTACAGCAGAGACCTATCGGTCACAATTATCGATACAAAAGTGAAAGTAAACGATTATAGTTCTCTTCGCGTGTAATAAATGTCTCGCATACCTTTGCCATTATCATAAATGCACGTTTTCTCCGCGCGCGTTACAGAATGAAATGAATCGAGCATGACGATCAAAAAATTACGCTCTAGAACTGCTGTCATTGGAAAGAAAACTTGAACTGTGAGTCGGGTAAGGCATCGATTGTTCGTATCGTTTCTCTCAGTTCTTGTTCTCGTTGAACATCGACGACCATGACGATCTCCCCGATGAACTTTCTCTGGCCACCGCGTCTGCGTACACGCGTCCGTTTCCGTTGGCCTTTCCGTTAATCATAAAAGTAATTAGCGAAGAAAATTGCGGACGAACTTTCAGCGACGCAAGAAAAAAACGGCAGAAGCGAAAGTGACGAAACGATGGAAAAATGTCGAGTGATAAAAAAAAAAAAATGGGAACAGAGGACGAGAGGTTTTTATCGTTCACGAAACGAGCGGAAAAGACATTTTATTTTGCTTTCGTCAAAATTAACTTTACCTGGTTTACTTTCGAAGGGGATAAATATGCTTTGGAGGAAATTCTCAAGGAAAGAATTTTTCGTTTCACGTTTCATTGAAAATCAAAACAGGAAAAAAAGAAGGGCGAATGTTCGAGGGCATGTGTGAGCTTTAAAAATGAAGCAGAATTCTTAACCCTTTCGCTAGGGCAGTCATGAAACAATCATTGCTCTAACGTAACAAGTATATTTACATTTTTAATTTGCAAAATTATTAAAATACAAAATACATTTGGATGTTGCATATATACGGCACTCGAAGCGAAAGGGTTAATCCTTTGAACTCCTTTGTCAAGTATGACTCGACGTCAATTTTCATCACAACTCCTATGTCGAGTCACGCTCGACATTTTCAAAGTGCCATTTTAAATACAGTAGCGGACAAAAATTTAAGACCAAAGAGTGAACGAAATAAAACAAATATAAGTTGCAACAAAGCTTGAGAGCTATGTTTAATATAATTAATAAAAAAAAAATAAGTACCACTCAAGGAATTGTCCTTTGAAGTAAATTTCAAATAAGGCATCCACAATACTAGAGAGTTATCGTCAACAAAATTGAAAAAAGATAATTCGGAGTGCAATGGGTAAAAGTTAAAGATGTAACGCATGTGATAAAAGGAAGAGACAACACCGCATCGATGGCACTAATCAATTTTAATTAACGATCGTTCGCGAAAGCGCGCCACGATCCCTTTCTATCTAAGAAGAGGCAGCCTGGAGTCCATTTTCGGTTTCGGTGCGATGATATAATATTTGGTAATGCGTCGCTCGCATGTGATCGTGCGGATGCTTTCGATAGCAGTGAAACTTTTCTCTATTGCGACAACCTAAGAAAATTCTGCGGCCTTTGTTGGGCAACGTCGTGTGGCGTACGAGCCGGCCGTAAGGTGCTAAGAACGCGTTCAGAATTAAATAGCGGCAACGGCTCGTTGCATGCTCAGTGGTTTCGCGCGACACGAAAACAATACCGTTCTCTCTAACGTTCTAAGTAGGTTTGTTAACGTTTCGTTCGAACAAAAATTCGTATCGAATTAACCCTTTGAGTGCTATGGACGCATATTATGCGTCTGACAGAAGTTGCTCGTAGGGACTATGGACGCATATATATAGGAAATGTTCTATAAAATGTAGAACGGAAGATGGAATTCAGGTGTGAAAAATAAAAGTGAAGCTATTAAAATATTAATAAAAGTATATTTAAAACAATTTAACTAAACAACTTAGCAACTTTAACACTCTTTCTACGTTCACAACCAAACCTTTCTTCTACGTTAGTCAAAAGCTTTTCGCCTCGCGCTCGCATTTTCCCCGTCATATATTCTTCCAAACACTCGTTTCCTTTCATTCTAATTGTCGACCTTTCTCACTCTACGCATTCGGTCACGACCACCCACAATTTCTCAGTCACACTGTTTTCCAAAGTTCTCATCTTTCACGTCTTAGAAACATTCGAGCCCAAACATTCTGCGTTCGCACGACAATCGCCCAACTCAAGTACCCTTCAGACTTTCCCAAACTCGCATCCACTCGATCGCATTCCTACATATATGCGTTTGTCAATTTTCGTTTTCTTCACCTTATGATTTTTTCCGTGGCCGTACGTTTCGGTGTTAACCTTTTAGTGTTGACAAAAATTACTCGTAGGGACCATAAGTACTTTTATGTGCCTCGTGCTCGAGTGACAGACTGGGAAAGACGTGAAGGTATATTTCCCGCATACAATGTGTTAATTTTTAACCTTTTGAGTACTATGGACGCAACATATGCGTCTGACAGAAGTTGCTCGTAGGGACTATGGACGCATATATGCGTTTGTCAATTTTCGTTTTCTTCACCTTATGATTTTTTCCGTGGCCGTACGTTTCGGTGTTAACCTTTTAGTGTTGACAAAAATTACTCGTAAGGACCATAAGTACTTTTATGTGCCTCGTGCTCGAGTGACAGACTGGGAAAAACGTAAAAGTACGTTTCCCTCATGCAATGTGTTAATTTTTAACCTTTTGAGTGCTATAGGCGCATATATGCGTTTGACAGAAGTTGCTCGAAGGGACTATGGACGCATATATGCGTTTGTCAATTTTCGTTTTCTTCACCTTATAATTTTTTCCGTGGCCGTATGTTTCGGCGTTAACCTTTTAGTGTTGACAAAAATTACTCGTAGGGGCCATGGATGAAAATATGCGTTTGCCAATTTTTTCGATCCTTCGCTTACTGCAACGCAATTGTCAGTGTACAAGCAACAATACTCCGTTTCCAGCAATAGTGCGCCGTCTCTCCGAAGCACTTAGGCCAAGAGTATTCAACACTCAAAGGGTTAAGGAAAAGAAAATGATCGTCACCATAGGTGTATCGTTACACGTTCGAAGTGTTTTCATTCGAAGACGTTCTACATCGAGTTGGCGCAACGCGTGATCTAATTGGTCGCGAGTAAAGCATCGTCTAGATGGAAATTTGCTCGTTAACCTTAACACTTTACCGACCGGAAGCCTATTAATCGGCTTTATAATGTTCCCTTACACGAAGGTAACTGTTTTCAGTAAAATCGTATATATACAGGGTGTTCGGACAGGCCTGGGCTTAAATTGAAAGAGTAACTCCCTGAGACATTCTAAGACGAAAATCAAGAGTAACGATTTTGCGTTTGAGGCTTTGGTTTACGAGTTATAACTAGTTAAAATATCGTTTAATCCGGACCGTTCGACGCTTGAAGCGGGTAACCGAGATGTTAACTATTATTACTCGAAGGAAATCATTGTGTTCGATTCATTAATGATGTAACTCTTCCGAATTGAGTGAACTGGTCGGGAATAAGTTGATCCACGAGCGGTCGGTAAAGTGTTAAGGAAGATGATAATTTAATTAATTTATTTATTCAGCACTTAACGGGCATAGTCCTTTACATATATACAGTAGTGGACAAAAATTTAAGACGAGAGGACAATGTAGAGCACAGTTTTATGGATTGCAAATATTGTCTGTGTAATCATTTTTATTGTTACTATGGTAGAACATTATTTATTGATTACCACAGAATACGAATTTTCTTTATTGTGCTATTTATTATAAATTAATTAATCTGTTTTCGTTGATTCTTTGGTCTTAAACTTTTGTCCGTTACCGTACACAAGTAAAGAGGAAAAAATAAAAATAGAAAAATAAAAAGAAGCAAAAGTTCATCAGGATAACGGACTAATGAGGAAATCTAATGAGGAAATACGTACACTAAGGAAAAAGGAAAAAGACATATATAACATATAAACATAGTAAAATTAAAACTATGAGGATAAGCATCTGTATACTTGCGATCTGAATACGTCTATGTTAATTGCAAAAAAGTTAACTGATGTGCTAATACCGTTCGCAAATGTACAAATGCGACTCATCCTTATCATGATCCTTAAAATTAGAAGAATACAAGGGTGGCCTGAACAGAACAGAAAATTTAATACCTCTAGATGGAGCATCGAAATTAATGCATGAGGTAATTGCTGAATCGTTCACTAGACCATGAATCGACTCGTATAGGAAACGTAGATCAGCAACAGTTCTTGCAAGCTCTAAAAATTTGATCTCGTAACAAGACAATAATCGGTTATAGTCGTAATCAAGAATGAACATTGTGTGTCCTGATGTAAAAACAATAAACGATGAAAATTCTTGTAATGAAAGGCTTGGCGAACCGATCGCCAGCAGAGAAAGACGTAGGTCGTCGTCGACGTCGCGACGCTAAATCTACGTCTCGAGGAGATCGCGATGGAGGGAATCGTTCGGGATAAACACCGTTCGCTTGTGCCAGGTAAAGAGGCACAACAGCCTGGTGGGAGTCAGTTCTGTTATAGTAGGCCACGAGGTAGCAGCTCTGCTGTTCCTGCAGGTGTAGAGCACCGCCGCTCGAACTCTCTCTTAGTTTCTGTCGGCGCTCCAGGCTTCTCGTTTTGCCGGAGTGCGCCGCTCCGTGAAGAGACCGAGCCTCGAGATCGCCACGAAAGCGATCCGGACAATGAAAACGCGAAATCCTTGTGGTAACGTCGCGTGGTAACATCGGCGATCGAACGAGATCTATCGAACGAGGCCTGTCGATACATGTTAAGAAGACAAATCAACAGGTTCCATCGTTCTGTGCAATCGGTTGACGAAACGTTTGACATGAAACGACGCCGTTGTTCTCGTCGTTCGTCCGATAATGTGATCGAAAGGTGTCCGGATTGCAGATGATCGATGAACCAAGCGCGATACGAGCGTTCCGTTTAACGAGTCGCGTGAGCAGCAAAAATCGTGGAAGCGTAAGAGACCGTACTCGCTCGACGATTCTTCATTTGCCTGTGAGAGCGTTCGAAGCGCGTCCCTGCCTTTGGAAGGAGAAAGCCAGGAGAAGTTGAAGAGTCGAAGAGAAAAAGGCGCCTCTTCTCGACGTTCACGGTTCCCTCGAATTCGGCCCCGTTCCCGATCCTCTCTTGCTTCGTCGATCTCTTCTTTCGTCGAAGTCATCCCAGGCGGCTGAGCCGTAAACACGCTTACGATCTACGAACGGGAATCACGAATCTGGAATCGCGACTCGAGAGTAGACAAATAGCCGAGGAACGAGGATCAGCTCCCGAGGGACCACGGGAAGAGAAATCGATAGAGAGAAACGTAAAATTGTCGAGCAAGTCGCCACAGCTTCGATCGATTCGTCCATCTTTTTTTGACCGATTCTCGAGTGTTTCACGGGTTTGCCGTTGTTTCCCTTCATTTTTCGTCGGCCAACGAGACTGACAGGAGAATGAAAACACGCTGACTGTTGCGCGTTTCTCGAGGTTCCTTGACGCTTAACGAACGAGCACGTGCTTGCGTTGGATTTTCGAAACCGGCACGCGAACGATGGATTTTTGAGAAGAACCCGCTCGCCCAGCTGGTCCTACGAACGTGAGATGATCGGCAAACTTCTGTTCAGCTTTTGGATACTCGGATGCATCGGCTTCTATGGTACGTGCCTTTATATTGTAATTGCTTTCTAGCGGTGGCTTTCTAAACAACTTTTAAATCGGCTTCGAATTGTTTCCAATTAAAAGTTGCTGCGCTTTGTTGGTATACGATAAGTTTCGTTTCACGTACATATACACGTGAATTATACAACGGAATTAACCCCATAAACACCAGGTGATTGTCGATAAGTGTATCGAAATCCGCTCGACCTCAGATAATACCGATATAAAATTGAAAATAATTATGACAAAACAGTTAGAATCATAAACACAGAATAAATAAAAAAAGATATATACGGGAAGGTATTGTACGATGGAGAATTAAAAAGGGATCGATTAATCCCCCTTGATATTCAAATAAATCGGAATTTGATGCGTCCGAAAAATATTATCTAATCTGGCTCAATTGAAAGGTTATGTGCAAGTTTAAAAACGAAACATTTTATTTTGAAGTTTGCATTGCTATGTAACATTTAATCAGGTTGATATATAAAGTAACATAAAATAGATTATGCAATGTCCATTTTTGACCACGATTATAGTCCCCTAATGTTTCGTTATAATATCAAACCTTTAGAGCTGAGAAGAACCGTTGCTCATCTATGCTACCTTTACAATTCAATTCATGAGCTAGTGAATAATCCTGACACACTAAGTTGCCTCTTCTATTCAGGCCACCCTTCTATTTCTCTAATCTCAAGGATTCTGATCCCCTTTGTCGAATTTGTACACTTACGAATAATATCAGAATATAAAATCATTCAGATCGCAAGTATACAGATACTTAACCTCTTACTTCCAATTTTACTCCGTATATCTGATATATCTGCCTTTCCTTTTAATTACTTGTAACTTCCATTCAGCACTCGCTGTTACTTTGTTCACTTTTTTCTGTCTTTATGTTTACCTGTAATGGGCACTTGCCCGTAAATAAAATTAAAAAAAATAATAAAAATAAATAAATTAGTAGTTCTGTAAAGTGTGAAACATTTCAAAATATTTTGGAATATGCAGACGGTTCTTGTACCTCTCGGGAACGTTAAAGCTTGCAGTGGTACATGAAATGGATGACGTTTGGGAGACGTCATTGTATGTCAAGGGGTTAAAATGCCGTTCGTTCGATAAGCGAGAGGTAAACGCGCATGGATCGTTCGGCTGACTTACTTTTGTCATCCGCAATCATGGCGATTCTTCATTCTCTCGGCGTGCGCTTCGTGAATTCCGTCCCATGTACCGTTAACGGATCGGGGACAATTATTTAATCGCGTAATCGGCCGCTGAGGTCACCGATGACCACGACTTCAATTTTAAGCGTGTTTCTTCACCAGCGTCTGACCACTCGCGTCTGGATCCACTTACTCGGTTGAGCAGGAATTTGTCCCTTCGAAACGAACCGCGCTCGTGACTCATATTAAAGAATACACTAAGAAATAGGTATACAGTAGCGGACAAAAGTTTAAGACTAAAGGGTGGAAGAAAATAAATAAATTAATAAAAAATAACGGTATAAATAAAATTTGTATTCTAAGCTAATCAATAAATAGTGTTCTACCATAATGACGATAAAAATGAATAGATGAACAGTATTTGCGAACCATAAAATTATGTTTTACATTATCCTGTCGCCTTAAACTTTTGTCTACTATTGTACCCTAAGGAATAGGTATACAGTAATGGACAAAAGTTTAAAACCAAAGGGTGGAAGAAAATAAATAAATTAATAAGAAATAACGGTATAAATAAAATCTGTATTCTAAGCTAATCAATAAATAGTGTTCTACCATAATGACAATAAAAATGAATAGATGAACAGTATTTGCGAACCATAAAATTATGTTTTACATTATCCTGTCGCCTTAAACTTTTGTCTACTATTGTACCCTAAGGAATAGGTATACAGTAATGGACAAAAGTTTAAAACCAAAGGGTGGAAGAAAATAAATAAATTAATAAGAAATAACGGTATAAATAAAATCTGTATTCTAAGCTAATCAATAAATAGTGTTCTACCATAATGACAATAAAAATGAATAGATGAACAGTATTTGCGAACCATAAAATTATGTTTTACATTATCCTGTCGCCTTAAACTTTTGTCTACTACTGTACCCGAAGGAATAGGTATACAGCAGCGGACAAAAGTTTAAGACCAAAGGGTGGAAGGAAATAAATTAATTAATAAAAAATAACGGTATAAATAAAATTTGTATTCTAAGCTAATCAATAAATAGTGTTTCACTATAATGACGATAAAAAGAAGAGATAAACAATATTTGCGAACCATAAAATTATGTTTCACATTGTCCTGTCGCCTTAAACTTTTGTCCGTTACTACAGTTCCGCTTCATTTGCTAAGTTTCTATATCAGCTTAAACATTACTAGAAAATTAAAATTCAAAAGACTGTGGCATAGATCCTCGCTCGAAACGATCGATAACGAATCGATGGAAACCGGAAGCAGATGAAAACTCGGTCTAGGCACGAATTTCACGGACGGCTCGCGAGCGCGGCAAGGAGGTTATTTCACAGTCAGTGAAAGCGACTCTGTCCGCGGCACTCCGATATTATATGCACGCGTCGCGCACGTTTCATGCAAATCGTCCCGAGAGCTCTTCTTCGCTGGCTCGAGCACGAAATTCGCAAACCTGTCCCCTTCCGTTTCGAGCGTTCAACGTGCGTTAACCCATTACTGCCAACTACGAGATATCTCGTACTGTGCGCTACAATTTAGATTGATTACAAATGGCACTCAGCACAGGGATTTTATTTAGCGACGCCAACTACGCCTGGCTTTCATTTTCAAATTACAATAAATGCCATTTCAATATTAGATGTGTAACTTAATATTCTTAGATTTTGCTAAATTCCGTGTTTTCTTTAAAATAAAATCTTAGTACCCAGGACAAGACACTCTAAATTTGCGTGGTAGTGAATGGGTTAAATCGTCGAAAAAAGAAAAAAAATTACCGATTCGGAATTGTAGGAAGGCGATCGAGTGGGTGAGAGTTTGGGAAAATCTGAAGAGTACTTAAATTAGGCGATAGTCGTGTGAACGCAGAATGTTTTGACTCGAGTGTTTCTAAGGCGTGTAAAATGAGCACTTAAGAAAACGTTGCAATTGAGGAATTCTGGGTGGTCGTGGCCGAATGCATCGAGTAAAAAAGGTTGACAATTAGAAAAAAAAGAAATGAGTGGAAGAATATATGATGGGGAAAATGCGAGCGCGTGGCAGAAAGTGTTTGACTAACGTGAAAGAAAGGTTTTGACTGTGAACGTAGAAAGAGTGTGATTCTGAACGTTGAAGTTGCTAAGTCGTAAAGTTAAATTTCTGTTAAATTGTTTAATTATATATACTATTGGTGTTCTAATCACTTCACTTTTATTTTAATCACACCTAAGCCCTACCATCTACTCCACTAAGTTGTTAAAGTAGAATTTTCTCATAAAATCTTCCGGTTGTTAGCGTTTCGAGGATTGGCGGAAGCAAGGAAAACTTTTCGGAAATGCTTCGAAGGAAAATCTGGCGCGCCCGTGATACATACTTCCTCTGTTAATTGCTTTCTTTTATAATTAATTCGGCACGTTTTCACGCAGAATCTATTCTACATATCAAAACAATGAAAATGATCCGAGCGAGCAAATCGGTTCGCAAACGCTTTCTTTTTCAGTAACAGCCTACTTTCGAAATGCGTGCGAACAATCGCGGTTTTTGTTTCCCGCGAATACACCGACGCGTATTTCGGACACGAAAAGTGTCAACGACCAATTCTGCGACACCGATTCCCGACGTATTCTTCTTCCATTTCCGACGATCCACGCGATCGCTACGAATCGTTATTGTTGGGAGGTTTTGTTTTAGAAAAAGCAAAGCTAAAGATTTCAGACCAATGAGTCAATGAAATTAAATTAACTAATTTATAAGGAATAGCATGATAAACAAAATTTTCATTCTATGCTGATCAGTAAATAGTGTTCTACCATAATAAGAATAAAAATTAACCCTTTGCACTCGGCTGTTCCCTCTCATGGGACATCGTAATCCTAGTATATGATAGTTTCGCACATTTTCAGACATTAGTTCAGACCCGGACGTTAAATAGTCATATATGTAAATTTTAATATACGACTTAACTAAACTAAATGAAGTTTAATATACGTGAATCATAGTAAATATTTCGAATTTGAAAATTTTTGAACTTAGTATCATTAAACGACTAACGGTCACCTCTCGAGTGCAAAGGGTTAATAGTATAAACAACTTTGCAACTTAAAACAACTTCAACGTTCTTGATTTTTTCACTATCACACTTTTTCTGCTACTCGCATTCTCCCCGTTATATATTCTTCCAAACACTCGTTTCCTTTCTTTCTAATTCTAAATCTTTCTGACTCGATGCATTCGATCACGTTCACCCAAAATTCCTCAATCGCGACATTTTTTCTAGTGTTCATCTTCCAGGGTTAATCTACAGAACACAAAACTATATTCTATATTGTCCTATCATCTGAAACTTTCGTCCGCCACTGTATATTCTTCTACCTGTCAATAAATAAATAAATAAAAAGTAGCTTCTAAAAACCTTCTTACACGGTTCAACGATCTTCCGACTAAAACCAATCGCCGAACACCGACAAAGAAAATCATTTTTATACCAACACAAATTTTTAGTAAAACACCGATTATACTTACAGCCGTATTTAGTCATAAGTTCAATACTAATATTTTATACTAATATTATACTAATATATTATATATTATATATATATTATACTAATATTTTATTTAAAATACTTTGTATTTTGTATAAATGTAAATGTAATAGAGTATTGTTGACATTCACGTTGCTGTGCATGTCGCTAATGACTTCGTCTAGGGTTTTATAGCTCAATAAAGAAAAAAGAACATTCGATTCGTCGATAACAGTAGAAAGCTGTGCACGGAAACAGCAGAGCTGTGCACAGGTAACAAAGCGAACCGCGTGCGTCCATCGAGGTGCAAAGTAATTTTGAAATACCGTTCCACAACCGGCCAGGGACAACGAACTGTTTCTCCTTTTGCCGTTGTTGCACGTCTGCCACAATAATTGCACGTTGTCCCCGTGGTTTCCTTCTGCCGGTGATTTCGGTGTCATCGCAGTCAGCGGGCCGGAAACGCGGCGTGTTGCGGCAAGAAACGCTGGCGGTGCAGGAAGGAAGGAAGGAAGGAGCGAAAAAGTCGGAAGGTCCGATCACGATTACGCTGTGAACGGGAACGGAACGCGAGAGGCCGATGATGCGAGCATGACTCCACAATGTGACGAGAAAATCGGCGTCTACCGCGTAATTTATTCCTCGTCAAGGCTGCAGGTGTAGGCTTCCCTCAAGATCAACGACACTCCCGTTATTCATCGCACTAGAAGATCGAAATTACGTCAAAGTGTCGCGATTAACACTGGATTTACGAACGTTCCTTGTATATCTGTTTTCCAATATACATATGCTAAGGAATAAGGTATACATCATACCGGATTTAACCCTTTGACTGCTAAAGGCGTATATATACGCCTTCACAAATCCATCAGTATATACGAAAGGCGTAAATATACGTCCTCTGTATTTTTCTACTATAACACCTTTATTACTGTTTTACCGATTAATTCAACATGGAATTTATTGTCCTATGTAACATAGCAACTAAATATGCCATTATTATTTTTTAAACCGTAAGAATGGTATAAAATTTTCGGGTACTGTTTTGGTCAGTAGTCGGTGGACAACCAGTCGCAGCGACTGACATGCGAAAAACGCGCCGCAGTCAAAGGGTTAAAATTGTAAAACGGAGAGGGAAACAGATGTAGGTTCAGGTTAGGTTCAGATTAGTAAGTATGTTCGCATCACTCCATCGATAAAAGTTGACAAAAATTGCTAGGAATAATAATAATTGTTTTTGCAAATTTGTCTGATGAAGTTCGAAACCCATATGTGTCCATAGCACTCAAACGCTTAATATATCTGTTAACCCTTTCGCTATGAATGGTGCATATATACTTATATACTTATATATACACTTTGGAATACCCTTTTAGTTAACGATCTCACGTAGACATTTTCAACAGTACAAAATTATTTTTATTCTGATTTGTATAAATCATTTTTGTCTACTTTTACCATATCCCCGTTAAGTTTGAACAATTGATAAATAAAGTATTACCAAATAGCCTGTTCCATTTTGTCAATTTCACGTTAAAAAACCATTCTTCTCCAAATTAGCTATTCTTTTTAATGAAATCAGAGGAAGACTGATTGTTGTCCAGTAGTGGACAAAAATTTAAGGCCAACGATTGTACTGATCTGTGCACTAAGAACGCTTCCGGTTTAAGAGATGCTCTAAATCGAAAAGGTTAAGAGGATTTGAATATCCTTTTACCCGAAAAGATATCAACGTTTAACGTCTAAAATTGGTGTAAAAGAAATTGGGACACGTCCCGTCTTCTCGATTGAAGGTTAAGCATTCTCTTGAGTAAATAACGAGCTAGCGGAAGCAAGTTTCATTCGATGAAGTAACGTTGCTCAAATCCTTGTACTCTCGTGTCCGTTCTCACCTGAAAATAGTTTTGTGATCAGATACCGTGAAACGTTAGCGAAATCTCTTGCAGACTATCGAAATTCGCCTCCTGTTGTAATTCTGTTAGGTAGCTTTTAGAAGTCGCGTGTACAAACGGACGATGATTACTCGTTTCCGTTAAATTTTACCTGTCATACTTCGTTCGTGCGAACATTTTAACCATTTTTTCCTGGTGTGACAATGAATCGAGATAATTTTATTACTATTTTATTTTATTACTACTATTACTAGTATTTATTTATTACTATTTTATTTTATTACTACTATTACTAGTATTTATTTATTACTATTTTATTTTATTACTACTATTACTAGTATTTATTTATTACTATTTTATTTTATTACTACTATTACTAGTATTTATTTATTACTATTTTATTTTATTACTACTATTACTAGTATTTATTTATTACTATTTTATTTTATTACTACTATTACTAGTATTTATTTATTACTATTTTATTTTTTTTACTATTTTAATTTTATTACTGCTTTTCGTTGCTACGTGTTCCAAAACATTGTGGCGACTTACAGCAACATTTAGTCTACACCGTCAATTTGACGCGTTTGGGACTTCGTGAGCAAAATTTGCAGAAACAATTACTATTATTCCCAACAATTTTTATTGACTTTTATTGATTAACTGATACAAATGCACCCCAATATTTTTCCCTCTAAGCTTTGGAGTTTCAAATTCTCCATGACGTATGCCTATTTCTTAGTGCATGTATATTAAAAATAGATGCACAAGGGACGTTCGCAAATCTAGTGTTAAGAAACGTGAAACATCATCAAAATGTTCCTCGTTGTTGCTTCCGCGTAGACGTAGCTTAAACGGAGCAGTGTTATTTATTTATTATTTATTTATTCATTCAAGTGTATAGAACCCTTTGATACATAAAATATAATTGTGAAAAAGTTAACGATCTAGTGGTATAATTTGTACGAGTTCGCGTTTAAAGTTAGCGAAAAGCGAAAAGAAATCTAATGAATCACTGAAATTATTTACACTTCGTGAATATGCGAATAAGACAGTTACGTTGCCCATAGTTAATTCTATGATATTCCTCGCAAAGTAGGTTATAGTATCTATGGGTTACCGACAGAACATGAAATGCAAAGCAGGACAAGATATCTGAACAGGAAATTGTACCATTCGATACTTTGTGAGCGAATATGATATCTTGTATAAGGCGGTGATTTTTAAGTGACCATAAATTTAGTTGGAGTAGTCATGATTCGTATAAGACGTAGGGTCGCCAATTTTATAACAGGCTAGTCGTAAGAATTTAATTTGAACACCTAATTTATGGCAAAGTTCCTGTTGATGAGGTGCTCATATAATCGACCAGTATTCAAGTTTAGGATAGCCTAACGTAACATACACGATTGTTAATGTTTTTACATTTTAGCGTTGTATAGATCGAGTTTTGCCCGGGAAACAGCAGAAATTAATCCTTATTATTTCGTTTTCTCATCTTCGAATCGTTCTCGTTGATCGCTCCTTCCATTTCACGTTTTGACATTTACGTTTGTTCAACATCGTCAACAATTGATAGAGCAAAAGGCACACGGTTGCCTGGTATTTAACACGTTCGTGTTGTTCATGTTTAACACCCAAATATGGTTGATACTCTTTTCCCTAAAGTTAAATAGGATTTTAAATTGGAATTTTAAACGGAATTCAATGGAATAAGCATTGAAATATAATATATATATATATAAGGTAATTAATATCGTTGAGAATTTTCAATAAGAGAATAAATTACAATGTGTTGCTCTGTAAAAAGAGATTAATTTTATTTTCTTAATCGTTACATTATTTACAATATATACATTTACCTGTAAAAAGAGAAACGACAATTAAAGTCTATTCTCTATTTTGTTATCCTACAACGTTTATAAGTCTCTGTCTCCTTTCTGTTATAAATTATAATTATATTTCCGTAACCTAATCTTATTCAGCACGTATGCCATTTAACTATAGCTCTCTCTATATCTATATCTACATCGATATCTATATCGATATCTATAAGTGAAGACAGCGTACTTCTCTTATATATATATAAATATAAAATACATAAAATAAAAATAGAAAGTTAAAATTTTTGCTGTTTTTATATTCTTTTATCCCAGTTCTCTATGGAATCGGATTTGGGCCGAGCAAGAAATTCAGCCGAATCACGCAGGGCGACGAACGTGTCAAGTGGCTGATCATCGTAATGGAATTTAAACGTTTCTATGTCAACAGACTCTGACGCGTTAGCACGGTCTCACCCGCGGGAAGAAAAAGTGATCGGGAACGTTTCACAATCTCTTGATCCGGGTTAACATACCTATTTTTGCACGGTTGATTAGAGAGAGGAGGTCAAAAGAGATAGTCACCGGATTCGGGTTGGAGGAAAAGATCCACGAATTCTTTATACGGTGAAACATCGATCATCCGAACGAACTCTGCTGGTGGTTTCGAAACATTTTTGTCCTAGGCGAGTTTCCATTCGTCTGAAAAAATCCCCGTTAAGTTTGAGCAATTGACATAGAAAGTGTTACCAGTAATCTGATCCATTTTATATAATTTCACGTTAAAAAACCATTCTTCTCCAAATTAGCAATTCATTTTAATGAAATCAGAGGATGATCGATTACAACGAAATTAAAATCTGAGGAAGACTGATTGTCAAAAACATACATATGTACAATAGTGGACAAAAGTTTAAGACCAAAGAGTCAACGAAATTGAAGTAACTAATTTATAAAGAATAGTATGATAAACAAAATTTGCATTCTGTGTTAATCAATAAATTGTGTTCTACCATAATAACAATAAAAATGAATGTGCCGTCCATAAAGCTATGTTCTACATTGCCTTCTCGTCTTAAACTTTTGTCCGCTACTGTACACCTATGTAGATAGATAGATAGATAACTTTATTGTTTTCCCAATGGGATTACAAGAGAGTTCCGTTCCTTTACATCCTCCTTATTTTTCTCACCTTGCTTATTCCTTATATAAAAATTTAATTAACAAAAATAAAGTACAGCTAAATCAAAATTAACAATAAGTATAAAAAAAACAAAATTCCTGAATAATAATAACCTTACATACTATTATATTTATGACTGTACACCTATGTATTAAATTGATTAAATTTGCGATAAGTTCTCCTATATATGTATATTTAATTGGATCTATACAGAACGCGTTCAAGCGTGTTGGGATGCTCGTAGGCAAAGGTTGAGAATTTCTAGAGCCGAAGTTGGCGGGTACTTTCTCCGATAAACGGCGTCCATTTCCTTTTTTTCACTCTCTTTAGAGATCCTCCTTGGAGTGAACCGGTACTCCGAAGCGGATGAGTTCGGAATCGTCAAACGTTTCGAGACACTTAAAGTGGTTTAAGAAGAAAACTGGGAAAACTCTTCGATCGATAATGATTCGTTGAAGCAAAACAAGCTGTTATTAACACTTTACCGACCGGAAGCCTATTAATCGGCTTTTACATGCTTACAATTCGTCTGTAAATTTTGTAATGTTTCCTTACACAAAGGTGACTGTTTCGAGCAATATAGTATGTATACCGTAAAGAGATATTAAACTATCAGTTACGCGAGGAAAATCATTGTAATCAATTCATTAGCGATGCATCAGCGCCAAAATGAGCCGATCGGAAGTGCGTATGCAATAAGTTATGCGGTCGGTAAAGTGTTAATATACTTGTATGATTAATTCAAGTCAACTCGAGCATTACTTCCTCAACGATGTTTCCATGATTATTCTCTAAAAATGTTTTGAAGTGATCGATCGAAATTACATTAAAGACTACTCTTGAAGTTTCAATTAAACCGTGAACCTAGGGGGGGGGGAATGGTATATTTATCGCATTAATGTCAGGGAAATAAAAAGAGCCACTTTAAAGTAGTACTTTCACTTAATGGTTTCAGCTGAAAGTTTTTGAATCCACTTTCCAACAAATATTTCAGGCATTTTAAACAGCATTTTGAATTCTCCGTGTGAGCGCTTAAGTGTTAAACAAAGAGAGGAGTCACTCTCGAAAGCGTAATACTTATACCGTGCCCTCTTCCAATTATCGCATACCCGGCATCTCCTGAAAATTTAATTCTCACAACTTTTATTGCCGTTCACCGCCTCCGTCAACTTTCTCTCTGTTTATCGTCCGTTTCGTTTTCCATCGTCGATCCTCCATTATCGCGCGATCTCGTACACCACGAATATCGATCCCTATGAATCCGTGTTTGAAAAGAAATCACACAAATAACTTTTTCTGTTCATCCGTCATGACAAACTAGAAGATTGACGCAACACTTTATTTGTAACTTATTTTTCGATCGGTTTATATCAATAAATCTTGTTCTTGTAACGTTGCGCCCACGAAAGAAAGTCCCAAGGATCGGTCTAACGAATTTACATAATCGAATACTAAAATTAGCAACGTAAATTACCCAAACAGAACACTGTAAATAAAACATTACGTTTACGCAGCGTTCGACTTTAACCCTTTCATTAAGGTGTCCTTGGAACTAAATGTTTGATATCGTAGAAACACGTGTAAACAAATTTAATATAATCAATACAGTACAATCTTATGTAAATGTAAATTAAAATAATATGCTGTAAAAAGTATCTACGCACACTCTTAGTAAAGCAGAAATTAATTTCTCTGAATATGTATGACGTTCGTGGTGAAAGGGTTACTCGGTTAACCCTTTGACTGGAACGCCGAAATCACATGTTTCGCTTAGAATGCCGCTGGATGCAATATTTCGTAGAAATTGATCTTTTATTTTCGAAAATAAAAGGGTAAACAAAATTTTTGATTGTACAATGGGGTACTTTTTACTTCAAAGTAACCTTCAATTAGCGGTAGTGTTCAAAATACAGGAACTTTCAATTTTTATTCAACTTTTACAATCGTAAGCAGTTGAAGCCCTCCTATCACCAATGACCACCAATGACAGTGACGTCACACAAGCAACCGTGGCCGATCGTGTACGATCAACGGGGCAGTTAAAGTGTTAACACGCTAGAAGATTTATACTACCAAGAAGTGGTGAATCACTGTTTGAGAAATATTCCCGTGCAACTTTCGCTTTCGAGAATTTTCGGTTAATTTTTGCTTCGTAATATTTCTGTATTCAAATTCTAATACTTGCAATTGTAAGTAGTTGAATCCAATAACCACCAATAACAATGGCCTCACAGAAGAAACGGTGACCAATCATGTACGATCAACGGGGTAGTTAAAGTGTTAACACGCTAGAAGATTTACACTACCAAGAAGTGGTGAATCACTGTTTAGGAAATATTCCCGTGAAACTTTCGCTTTCGACAATTTTCGGTTAATTTTTGCTTCGCAATATTTCTGTATTCAAATTCTAATACTTGCAATTGTAAGTAGTTGAATCCAATAACCACCAATGACAATGGCCTCACAGCAGAAACGGTGGCCGATCATGTACGATCAACGGGGCACTTAAAGTGTTAAAAAATCGATCGAGCTTCAAAAAGTGCACAACTACTCATTTCAACGATTTCAACGCGCGAAGAGGCTTAGATCTCCGGAACGGAAAAGGAAAACGCGACGTACATTCGAAGGCGTCGCGTAAATCGCGAAAGAACGAGTAAATGTTGTCCGCTTCCCGCTCTTCGAACGACGGTCTTCCGGTTAGAAATCCGCCGCCGCTTCGTCCGGCCAGTGAGAGCCGTTCGCGCGATCTTTCGACTTCTTTTGACCGCGTGCTTGTTTCAATTCGTAGAAGCATTCGGCAACGATCGTTTCCGGTTTTCTTCCGCGTTTACCTTCATGCAGCTTATCTCGAGCACCGCGAACTTATGTCACAATTATTTCTCTTCGAGACACACGATTTTCAGCTGCACAGAATCAATCTTAACACTTTGCCGTCCGGCCCGTTTGTAACCATTTCTTCGCTTGACGCCGGCAGAACTGATCGTGTTACTTCGCATGTCGCCGGCTGTTTTTGGGGAGATTGGGAAATGATAAATTTCAAGTTTTACTAATCTCATCGGTAGTTCTCACGAGTTTTCAATCGAAATTCAATTAAAAAAATGTACATATATAAATAAATGTAAAATTTCTTTGTTTTATATATTTGTTTATTTACATTTTCTTTGGTACTTATTTAGTATTTCTCTTTTAAATGATACGAAGCAAAACAATCACCAACATGTAATGCAACTCCACATGACCTGCATATCAAATTTGTTGTTTTCAATTTGATTTCTTCATCTCCAATAAGTATACCCTAATCGTCTGTGGTTCTGGTGTTAACGAATACACGCACCGATCTGATTACACTCTCCAGAGGCGACCACGTACCAGGGACCTTGAGAGTGGATTTATTGCATCTTTGCAAACGGTGAAACGCGAAAGGCGTAGTCGTAAGGATCGGTTAACTTTCATCGACCACTATCGGTCACGTGGTGCGTCCACTTTCCACGTGAATCCTTTCAGATGCAAAACCAGACTCCGCCCGCAGGAGGTGTGGCGGACAACATTCATCTGGACCGCGGGAAACATTCCTCTCTATTTTCCTCCTCCTTCTCGCAATCAACGAAAACCGTCACGCTCGATTTTCTCTTAATTTATATAGGAAATGTTCTATATTAATGTAGAACAGAAGATGGAATTCAGGTGTGAAAAATAAAACGTGAAGCGACTAAAACTTAATAACAATATATTTAAAACAATTTAACAAAACAACTTAAACGACTTTACAACTTAGCAACTTTAACACTCTTTCTACGTTCACAACCAAACCTTTCTTCTACGTTAGTCAAAAGCTTTTCGCCTCGCGCTCGCATTTTCCCCGTCATATATTCTTCCAAACACTCGTTTCCTTTCATTCTAATTGTCAACCTTTCTCACTCTACGCATTCGGTCACGACCACCCACAATTTCTCAGTCACGCTGTTTTCCAAAGTTCTCATCTTTCACGCCTAAGAAACATTCGAGCCCAAACATTCTGCGTTCGCACGACAATCGCCCAACTCAAGTACTCTTCAGACTTTCCCAAACTCGCATCCACTCGATCGCATTCCTACATTTATTAATTAAATATTATATGTATTAAGAGATTTATTAATACATTATATTTATTAATATGTATTATATGAGAGATTTATTAATATGTATTATATGTAATATAAAGTTATATAAGAGAATTTTAATTTTCATTTTTGAAGTTTAACGTTGCGACACGCCAAGCATAACTCAACCTCCCGCCATTTAAGTATGAATCACACTCGTGGCACAGGTTATGATCCAAACGCAACGTTGCTACGTTGTACCTGTACCTACCAGAGTTCAATTACGATTTTTAACGAAGTTTCAATTTATGAGACTGTAAATTGCTAAACGGATACGATTAAGATAGTGCACAACAGTTTATATGAAATTTACATAGTATTTCAACGTTTCGACGTTAAGATTGCGAAAAAGGTCATTATCAACATATATACGAAATTTGTTATTTTTTATTTAGTAGAGAGATAAGAGGGTTCAGGTGTGAGTAAAATAAATTGAAGTTCTTATAAATATATAATATGTATATATTTAAAAGTAGTTTATATAGTAACAATTTAATAGTATATAAACGACTTTTCAATTTAGCAACTTCGACATTCTTACTTCTTTCACAATCACACTCTTTCTGCCTCAAGCTCGCATTTTCTCCGTTATATATTCTTCCAAACACATATTTCCTTTTTTTCTAGTTCTAAACCTTTCTGACTCGATATATTCACGTTCCCCAAAAATTCCTAAGTCACTCAGTTTTCTCAAGTGCTCATTTTTCGTGCCTTAGAAACACTCTAGTCCAAACATTCTACGTTCATACGGCTATCACTCGACTAAACTACTCCTTACTCTTTCCCAGAAGCGGAACCACTCAATTGCATTTCTACAGGCGCTATCCGATGACTAAAGTCTGATGTCCCCTGATAGGAGGCAGCCCAGTAGCTTGCTCAACTCACAATGTCCCCTCAGAGAGGACACCCGACCGCAAAGGCTGAAAAAGTTGTGTAGGCGATCTATAGAACGATCGTCGTAGTCAAATAAGCAGAGTTACAACTACGGATTGGTGATCTTTAAAACAATTGCCTTAGTTAAACGATAAGCAAAGCATCTTATTACAAATGCGTATTTGCGATAAGACGGGGAGGTGCCGAATGCTCTCAGGAGCCTGCCGAGCCTTGACGAGCTGATGGAAGCCAGTCGAATAAGGAATTTCAGAAGGAAAAGTCTTCCGCCAGGTCTATTTATTTTGTACCTTGTGCCAACTATAGTTGAATTTAAAAAAATGTGCGAAAGTAGAATGTACGAAAGTCGAGGAGCGCCTGTATTTGATCGTATATCACACCGGTGCCATTTGTTCGATTCGGCCACTTTCTTCTCGCTTTCGAACTCTTCCGCGTTTCCATGGACCAAGGCCGTTCCCTGCCAGAACGATTTACCACCTTTCTTCCAGGCTTCATCGAAATAGATTTTCACTGCCCCCACCCCCCAAGCGACTCGATCTTGCTTGCTACTTTTCCGAGTCGCTCCTACCGTTCAATGGCACCTCGGCCAGGGATCCTGTTCGATATAACAACGCGCAACACACTCGAGATCGGAGACAGAGTTTCGTAACGGGTTTTTCACGGCGAATGCCAGGCAGGCCAGGTCGAGAATTCAGTTTTAAGGTCAGGGGCATAGGGACAGCAGACTATCGGTGTCAGACAGGAACAACGGTGTAACGGTTCCACACGGTTCGACGTGTCTCTTTCGAAGAGACATGGTCAGGCACTTACAGAAGTCCGTGTTTATCTAATATTTGGGTCGCGAAAAGTGAATTGAAGAGGTTGGAGCGGAAGAAGATGGCTTGGTCGCGAGCGAGTCGATGACAGTTAGACAAAACAGTGCCGGTTATGGCATCCGAGTTCAGTGATCTCTCGGGTTCGTTGGAAATCGTGCTACTAGCCGATTTTAACACTAGAATTACCAAGGGGATCAAAATGACCCAATTTGCAATTTTTCATAGAAACGTGCTAAACTTACTGTGGGGTCAGGGGCATAGGGACAGCAGACTATCGGTGTCAGACAGGAACAACGGTGTAACGGTTCCACACGGTTCGACGTGTCTCTTTCGAAGAGACATGGTCAGGCACTTACAGAAGTCCGTGTTTATCTAATATTTGGGTCGCGAAAAGTGAATTGAAGAGGTTGGAGCGGAAGAAGATGGCTTGGTCGCGAGCGAGTCGATGACAGTTAGACAAAACAGTGCCGGTTATGGCATCCGAGTTCAGTGATCTCTCGGGTTCGTTGGAAATCGTGCTACTAGCCGATTTTAACACTAGAATTACCAAGGGGATCAAAATGACCCAATTTGCAATTTTTCATAGAAACGTGCTAAACTTACTGTGGTGTCTATATATTTGAAAATTTACCATGATTTTTTCTATGATTGCTAAAATTTGTTTCCCTTGTATTAGGTATTTTTTACGTACAATTTTCTGATTGGTTTCTTTGTCTCCAATAGATATAACCTAATCGTCGGTAGTTCTAGTGTTAAATCCTTCACACCGGATACTGTCGGGCATAAATCTTGCGGAGAACTGAACTTACTAATCGCAGTGTTCGTATTAATAAAAGGAAATAATAATAATAATACTCTATTAATATAAATGAGAAAGCACTTTGGTATTTGAACGCGTTTCGTGCCGCGTGGGACGCGTACGCCCCATTAAACTTTCCGTTCAAGCCATTAGAAATGTCTGTTGCGAAACGTAGACTTCTGAAAAACAATCATTAGGATCGCGTTTCTCGATTTGTTCTATCATACATCTTACAATACACCTTCACCATTCTTTTGATAATCATTATTCTTGTTACGTTCTTTATATCAAAAGAAGAACTATCGACCACTGGTAAACTGACTAATACGGAACGTGTTAATTTTGCTTATCAAATTTGATCAATATTCCTAGAAACCCTTATAAATTAGGTCACCAATGGCACAAACGCGAAACGTGGGTGAGAGGAACGGTAAGGTTAACAAAGCAACATATCGTTGCTTCTTTCCTAATACAGGAGCCCCTCGACTTTCGCACATTCTACTTTCGTACAATTCGCTATTTCGTACATTTTTAAAAATTCAACTTTTTAAGCCTTTGCGATCGTATGTCCCCTCTAAGGGGACATAGTGAGTCGAGCAGACTACTGGGCTGCCCCTTCTCAGGGGACATCAGACTACAATGTTGTTCCGATCAATACTTTAAAACACAGTTTTTGGTGCATATTCTTTATACATCCCACTACTTTCGAACACTTAACCCTCTATGGGCCCGTGTAACTTTCAGATCACATGCAAATTTATTGACATTTTAACAAATAATTATAGTTTTTTTCATGAGATGACATACATATTAATTCCGTAATCTCCTATAATGTAAAATTGTTTAAGCTGGAACATTTTTTTCATCTGCGTACATAGGATTATAATTGTTGATTTTCCATTCCATCAATCTTTTTATATTTAAAACATAAAAATTCGACCCATAGAGGGGTTCAGGTATCAATTGTGTGCGAAAGTCGAGGAGCGTCTACTGAAATTGCATTAGTATCGAGGTGACATTAAAATGGTCCCTTCCGAGAACCAGCTACGACCTACATAGAAAACGATCTCTGTATTCTTCTCACGAGTAATTGTTTCTTTTTTGTTGCACCTTTGTTCCAGAATTGTGTTGTTTATCGTGGAAATTCGTTGAACTCGATCACGATCTGTCGCGGGTAGCCAGGATGCGCGAGATGCCAGCGATACCGTAACAATGGCGGATCGTTGAGTAAGCGTGGCCGTTGCGTGATTCGTTGTTATCGGTCGCTTCCTGTCCATTTGTTCGCGGCCCAGAAAATTGCATAAAATAGCGAGTAACGTGCACGGAAAATGTATGTTGATATCCAGTGGAACTGATAGCCGATGAAATTGGCGCTTTCAAGGACTTGTTTGTTTGTATAACGCTGCTCAATAGCTAAGCACGTAGACCAGGTTGGTTTGAATAGACACTTTCGATCGCATGTAAAGTGTGACAGAAGTGAATTTATATGAATAACACATTGGTTAGATAAGTGTAACGCGAACGGAACGAGTGAAAATAAATACGATAAATATGTAGCTGTAGAATGTGTTACTTTGTACAGTGACGAGTTTATTTCTCTTTTAACCCTTTGAGCGCTATGAACGCATATATGGGTTCTCACACAATCATTCAATCTGGACTGTGAACGCTGTTTTATAAAATAAGAATTTTGTAATAGTTTACAATTAGTTTAGAATAACAAAATTATTAAATTTTCAATTTAATACACATAATTTACTATTTTTTATATTGTTCACGTTGATTAGTTTAGAATAATAAAATTATTAAATTTTCAATTTAATAGACATAATTTACTATTTTTTATATTGTTCACGTTAATTAGTTTAATATAACAAAATTATTAAATTTTCAATTTAAAAGATATAATTCACCATTTTTAATATTGTTCACGTTATTATTGCTTAATAAAGTAAATGGTACTGTTAAGGTTTTTACAGTCACTGCTCAAATTATTTCAGTTACAATCAACATATTTTGCAATGAAATTTCAGCGACGTTGTAAAAAGTAGGCAGCATGTGTTTTCTCGTAAAAAGTGGGCGGTCCACAGCACATGGTTAACATCGCACGACTCAACGTCTCAAAGGGTTAAAATGAGTTGAATGGACTTGAATTCCTGTTGAGAAGCCAGATAACGAAGGAGCCATTTCTGAAGCAATCCCGTTGCAGGGCGCTTACAAGGTGGCTTTGTACCGTTAAATCTCTAGAACGATCCCGTCCCCGATGTTTCGTCTTACCTACATATCCAAGTGTATCATCTTCCTTAACTTAACACTATTCCTACCACAACCGGTCAAATGACCGTTTTTAAAATTTCGATTAGAATTTCAGAGATGCAACATAATTGAATCGCCTTTAAACTTTAGAATTTTTCTCAAATATACGTATAATACATTTTTCAATATTCACTTCTTTTTTCATTGTTTATTTTTTGAGAAAAATTTGTAATCTGTATTACTTGGGAATGTCGCGGTAGGAATAGGTATATGTGAAGTGTCGGTAAGAATACTGTTAACGTTCGCTGAGAGCATCTGCGTTCGCCATAAACGGTATCCAGGAGAATCTAATTATTGCTCAGCATAAATGCTGAGCACAGTGATATTCTAAGGCATCTCGCTCGGAGTCAATGTAAATTATGCGCGTTTGACGCTCTGGTTGGTTGAAAAGCGATGCAGATTTCTAGACCAAGCGACTATCAGGCTTGAATTATTAATTCAAACGCCTCGGTTGCGACATTATGAACGTACGTGCACACTCCAGTAGCTCAGATGAGCGCACACATGTGTCCCATTACGGTTAATGAAGGTGAAGCAATATTCTAAAGAGATTTCGAAAGCCACGATCGTGTTGTCCAGGGAATCAACCGCGCTGAATTGATTGCGTATGCGATTGATGTCGATCTCACGTGTCCTCCTTCGGTTACGCTTTCATTAATCTTGCCCATAGTATTTGCAACGGATACGTATATGCTTCTTGATCAATTTGAAAGTATTATAGATCATCGCCTGGTCACTCTCTAATTAACGCTTCCAGTGGCAAACACGTTTGATGTGTTCGAGTGCCTGTCGTATTGGACATGTCTACAGCATCGAAAACTGAATTTTAGTTTGAACGAATACTAGTATAGGAATTTCTTACTTTTTATTTAGTGAGAGAGTAGTAGGGTTCAGATATGGGTAAAACGAAGTGAAGTTCTTCGAATATATATTATATATATTTAGTTTAATAGTAACAACTTTGATAGTATATAGCTTAACCCTTTGCGCTCAAGAGGCGACAGTCGATCGCCAAATTATAGTTTCGCAAACTTTCAAATTTTGGTTAGTTTGTTTATTAATCAGACCGGAGGTTAAACAGTTATATATGTAAATTTTAGTATATGACTTAACTGAACTAAATGAAATTTAATATAAGCGAATCTTAGTAAATATTTTGCACTTAGAAATCTGTGAAGTTAATATTATAAACAACTTTTCAACTTAAAACAACTTCACCGTTCTTGATTTTTTCACAATCACACTCTTTCTGCTACGGACTCGCATTCTCCCCGTTATATATTTTTCCAAACACTCGTTTCCTTTCTTTCTGATTCTAAATCTTTCTGACTCGATGCATTCGATCACGTTCACCCAAAATTCCTCAATCGCGACATTTTTTCTAGTGTTCATCTTTCACGCTTCAGAAACACTCTAATCCAAATATTCTGCATTCACACGACTATCGCTCGACTCAACCACTTTCCACACTTTCACAGAATCGTACCTATTCGATCGCATTCCTACACTAGCAGTAATAATTTAATAATTGTTTCTTTTTAATATACCTGTAGGGTACGTATAAAGGTCCCTGTACCTGGGTAGAGAAAATAAGCGTACTGACCATTACTGCCGGCACTGAGCGAAATCATCGGGCCGGCGTAACGGAATGGTCCCAGGGATTTTCCCTGGCTCCCCTTTCCCAGTTTTTCTGGAAGGTTGTCGTAGCGTCCCTTTTCGGGGTGAGCCGAAATGCGGACGCCTAAAAAAGTAGTTAGCAGCTAACCGCCAATAGAGGCACTTCTGCACTTCTCGCGACTTCTTCGTGTAATTCAATGTTATCTTTCTGCGTGTTTGTTCGAGTATTAATATAGGAAATGTTCTATAAAATGTAGAACAGAAGATGGAATTCAGGTGTGAAAAATAAAAGTGAAGCGATTAAAACTTAATAACAATATATTTAAAACAATTCAACAAAACAACTTAAACGACTTTACAACTTAGCAACTTTAACACTCTTTCTACGTTCACAACCAAACCTTTCTGTCTTCACCGTCCAATACTTTCTGCTACGTTAGTCAAAAGCTTTCTGCCTCGCGCTCGCATTTTCCCCGTCCAATATTCTTCCAAACACTCGTTTCCTTTCATTCTAATTGTCAACCTTTCTCACTCTACGCATTCGGTCACGACCACCCAGAATTTCTCAGTCACGCTGTTTTCCAAAGTTCTCATCTTTCACGCCTTAGAAATATTCGAGCCCAAACATTCTGCGTTTGCACGACAATCGCCCAACTCAAGTACTCTTCAGACTTTCCCAAACTCGCATCCGCTCGATCGCATTCCTACATTAATAAATAGTTTATAGACGTTAATATCTCTTTCAATACCCAATTAAAGATCCTAACATCCTAAATACCTATAATTATCCGTCGAAATGATTGGCACACAAGACGGATAAGATTGTCGCTCGCCTATGCAAATTTTCTCGCGTAATCCAGACGCGATGGACACGAGACTCGAGGTGTTAAACAAAACCTTTCAATGTTGATACAGATATTGACGATTAACGAGCTGCTGTCGGAAAGTCTTTCCAGCGGTACGAATAAAAAGTTACCCTTTTTGCGCGACGATTAAATTCCTACAATCACCGTGTCATAAGCCTCGTCTTAAGAAACCAACGTTTATCGTAAACCGTATCTTGTTCGACAAAACAAGCAAGAGTGCCGTCGCTCGGTTCGATTTTTGCTCGATGGGAGCGAGCAGACCGGATGCAGGAGAAAAACGAGTAAACAGGGTCAGCGCAGTTAATACCAGTCCGATATTCCTCGTATTTCGTAATCGTCGTAAACTTTTCCCCTCGAATTATGCAATCCCGTCGACTATGAATGATTCTTGCGAAAAGTAGAACGAAGGGTCCGCGAGATGCATACCCTCCTCAATTGTTGGAGTCCTTTAAGTTTACTACGTCTCACAGCTATTCGTCATCATACTGTTATGTTAGAGGAATCTCGTACTACGCTACATGGTACTAATAATTGTTATATTTTTACTGTTTAACTCCACTGCTCCAGCAATGATCTAGCACACGTTTTTAGCAACAGGTGTTTTATTAAATAACTAGCAAATGTTTCACAAGTAATGTTTTATTTCTAACTAAACAAAAACAATATTGTTCTTTTCATGGACCTGAGTGTATGTGTCGCATTGGCTCAGAAAGTGTATGTATATATCTATGTTCTACTATACACCAACGCCATTTCTCATCAATCGATGGATCGAGGACCGATTACCCTCTCTACAATAATTGTGTTACCACTATTTTAAAGAATATTAACATTTATTGTAAATCTATTGACTTCTTTTCTACTCGTGCTAGCTTTACATTTCAATTGTTGCGTTGTTTAAACTCTCACGATTGACCCTTTGACTACGGCAGACTTTGAGACGCATCGGTCGTACCATACGGTAGGAATTCAGTTACGATGTACGCCGAGAACTTCGGGTGAAATTTTGAGTAGGGATGCATTTTTGTGAAAACATTTGTATTTCAGTAATAAAAAAAACTGGATTTCTCTACATTAACACAGGATTAAATATTGTTTTGTATTTTGAACGGAATCGTTACTGTAAATATCAGAACGCCTATAGTAGGCTCCCCTGTCAGAAGCTAAAAATCGTCAAGCGCCTTTAGGCGTTCTTAGTCTCAGGCGACCGCAATGGAATAAGCGCCTATAGGCGTTCTCAGTGTCATAAACGCAAAATTTATAAGCGCCTATAGGCGCCAACAGTAGCCTAGGGGTTAAACTGTATCTTCTTTGTGTACTCTCTAAAGAGTTTTTCCCGTAAACAAATAAATAAATAAATACGCAGTTTCCCTTCTGATTTATTCCGTATGAACTTATTCAACGCGACGAGTTCACGTACTTCGAGCGATCTAACGATCCAACGATCCTCGCAAGTGTGTAATTGGATGGATTTCGCAAACGCTTTCAAGACGAAGCCTCGCTTTTCAGATCGAACCTCCGTTAACACCGACAATTACGTCCGCGACCGTTCCTTTCTACCCATTCAGATCGTGCAATTATCCGATTCAACCGGAATAATCGCGATTGAACGTCTTTCCGCCTCTTGCAAAACGTTTGTCAATGGTGATCGCGACTCGCTGACGCGAAAATTATACTTTCCAACGAGATGGCCAGAGGAGGATCCATTCATTGGTAAATCGAGGAATTCCGTGACGTTCGTCCGTCATGGTGTCACGATCTCTGTGCATGCGCGATTCCTAGATTTCGCAGGTCTTCGTTCGCGGATCGCCGTAATTATGGCGAAATTCGCAGACGGGCGAAAAATTGTAAGATAATGGCTTAGAATATTATTAATATATATTTAAAATAGTTTAATAGTAACGACTTAAACGACTTTTCAACTTTGCAGCTACCACATTCTTAATTCCTTCACAATCACAATTTTTCTGCGTTTACAGTCAAACTCTTTCTGCGCTCACATTTTCCTCATAATATATTCTTCTAGACACTCATTTCCTTTCCTTCTAATTCTAAACTTTTCTCACTCAGTGCATTCGTTTACATACACCCAAAATTCCTCAATCGCGACGTTTTCTCAAATGCTCATCTTTCGTGTTTCAGAAACACTCTAATCCAAATATTTTACGTTCACACGATTATCGTTCAACTCAAGCACCCTCCACACTTTCCCAGAAACTATATGTAGTTTCTGTGCAGTTTAATAAATTCACGTTTGTCAATCCAACAACTTTGGTATTCTGTTATTGCCTATTACCATAACCTGGTAATTAACAATAATAAGAAAAATGAATGCACGTTCGAGATTCCGTTTGGTGTTCGCAAGCTTCGTTTTTGATTCATCAGCTACGAGGCACGTACTAATTATCATTGCCTGTGCGTAAAACGGTCAGGCTCGATCGCCATTCCCACAGGCACCTTGACACAGCCTCTGCGCTAGACTTCGCTAGAGCAGACGATTTTTCCGCGCCTGGGACCGTCATTGTAACGCTATTCTTTGTAATAGTGGAAAATGTGAGAATACGCTCGTTTACAATACACACAATGGTGGTGTTCGTTGTGTTTCGTGACCCAGTAGCGACAACGTCGGGTCAAAGTGATTAATGCTTGAGGGATAAACGTTCGGAACAATTTTGGGTCACTTGTGATCCATGTTTCTGTCTTAACACTTCACCGACCGGGAGCCTATTAACATTTAGCTAACCGCACTGTCCATCGCGTATTAAGAATTGATTAAAAATTGAACTTTGGAAGAGCAGAAAATGCGAGTTTGACGAACTGTTTGTCAAGTGTGTAGTGATTGAGAGAGAGAGAGAGAGAGAGAGAGAGAGAGAGAGATTTCAAAAGGACGAATGGGTAATTAGATTGTTTGTAATGGAGCGAATGATAGGCTGAGTGAGGAAAGAATGAGAGGGAATGAGTGAGAGAGCGAGAGAGAGCGCGTGAACCGGTGTAACAAAAGGCGAGGTATGAGTCAGTAGAGTAAGAGACGCGAATGGAGAACGAAGGCGTTACGAGCGGACAGGTGTGATATAATAAATAAAATTATTTAATATCAAAAACTACAACAAGTGTTTCACCCTTACTACACTGTGTGTAAGAATTAGACGACCCTAACGAACTGTGTCCTTTAACCTCTTTTATTCATTCGAGTCTTGCCATTCGCTGCGTAGAGATCAGGTTCAAAAAGGATATACCTTCCTTTAGAAATAAAGTTTAGTAAATTCTTAACAAAAAAATCTTATCTTTACTTTTTCTTTTTTAATCCATAATCTCCAATATTCATAATATATTCATAATCTACAATGTAATTCCAAAATACGTGTGTAATGATGAAAATTTTGATACGGTTCAGAGATGACCCGGTATCGGTCTATCGCGTCGCTGTTGGCGGTCCGTCGTTCTGAAATTAAACAAGGTGACGAGGTTCTACGTCAACCAGTCCTGGTTTCAACTTGTTGATTTCCCTTTTCCATGCCTCTCCCAGGCACTAGACCTCGCTCTTTTTCTACCGGACACGCGTTCGCCGAACAAAAACCCGAGCAGCTCGAACCGCTCTCCTATCTAGCTGACCATTAAACGACCGATCCCTCGGGCTCCTGGCTTTCTTTTTCCGAATTTCTCCATGGCCAGAGACTGGTCTGGTCGGTTCGACGATGGTTGCCTATCACAGGCGCGCGCTCCGCCTCCGCTCGTTTTCTGTCTCGACCTAATAAAGGCGCCTATTCACCTGCAACAAGTTCGCAGATCGTTTACAACCGCTGTTCACCTTTTTTGCGCGAAAATTAAATAATCCTGTTCGTATCGGTGCGCATCTGCGAGAAATCAATTTGTTGGGGCAATTACTGCTAATTAAAAATCAGAAATTTTAGGAGAAAGAACGGGTGAATCATCATCATCATCATCGTTATTATTATTATTATTATTATTATTATTATTATTATTATCTTCTGTTTCTTTTTCTCCCTTCCCGGGGATCTCCGGTGATTGGACAGAACACTGCCAAGTCCAGTTTGGTTTTTAACTTTTGTCATGACTTATTATTATTATTATTATTTTATTTGTGAACGGACAGGAAGTCCTTTTTATACATGTTCATATAAATATAAATTGCACGCGATACGAACAGGAAAGAAAAGAAAGAGAAGAGAAGAGAAAAAAAGAAAAAGAAATGAAACAGAAGTTTTATCATTTTTATAAATAAGGGAACCGTTTGTAGTATATTCAACGAAGACCTAAAGAGGATTTAAAAGCAGTATGCAAATAAGCTGGAGTTTAAGAAAGAACAATTCGTGGCACCGTTCACTAGCTGTTTCTGGGAACACCAGAGAAGACACGCCTCGACAAAATAAAATCGTCTGATCGAACAAATAGAGTTTCTCTTTCTTATCTTGTCAGTCCCACTATCTTCGCGCCCGTCCAATAAGTACCACAACTTTCTTCGACCGAATTCTTTTTTCCCGCCTTTATCCGTTTCAGTGTTCGTCTCGCCCCCGCAGTAGTCCCCGCAGTAGTTTCTCATCCGTTTCTTTTTCCTTTTTCCCGTTGAAACGCTTCAATTATCCAGCTGGTTACGTGGGTTTGCCTAGGATTCCGTGAAACCGTTGCTCGAAACTCGATCCTGGGGACGTTTAATCTTGAAGATAACGCGCGATCGAGATTTTTCACGCCGCCACCACCACGGATGTAGGTCGTAAGTTCAGAAGACGCTCGTAATCTCGATCCGTGTGACTCCTCGAACTGTGCAATCTCTCGGTGACAGGTGTCTGCGATCAGGTCAGGTGTAACGCTGTAAGATTGGAAAGGAGTCCAAAAGAACGTTGACATCCGTGCGATTGTATTGCCGCTTCGAGCCTCTGAATAATAAGGCCGTGTTCACCGGTTATTTCGTAGCGTTGGTATGAATTGGTAGGTTGATTCGTTTGTGAGAGAAGGAGATAAAGAGGTGCAAGCACAGACACAGCACAGAAATTCAAATTCAAGAAGAAATTTAGTGTATGACTTTAGGTATAAAGCGATAAGATGTCATACGAGACTAAAGTATTTAATAATAATAATTAATAATAATATAAATATAAATATAATAATAAAAGAAATAATGAACACATCAGAAATAAATTTTAATATAGAGAACCGAGAATGGGCCTGAGCTGAACCGAAATTAGGATCACGAGTCAGACTCGTGATATTCATGTTTGGCCTGAAATGTCGATAACGAGTCTGACTCGTGATATTCATTTTTGGCCTGAAATGTCGATAACGAGTCTGACTCGTGATATTCATGTTTGGCACAAAACTTTCATCACGAGTCAGACTCGTCAAAATAGTGCAAGGGGTTAACGAAAAGGTGCTGTAGAGAAATCCAAAGATTAATAGCTAGAGTTCGATGTGGGAATGTGGAGGAGTATAATAAATAATAGTTGAATCATGAAAGCAGGAAATGTAGATTATGCGAGAGAGAATACAGAACGTTAAAACACTTATTACAAGAATATGAGCGAACGGAGAATTGCGAGAATGGGGAAGAACAAATTGTGGAGGAGAGGGTATGTGAAGGGGTTGTCAAATGGTTAAGGGAAATAGAGAGAAAGGGAAGAAAGAGAAAGAAAGTGGAGAGAGAGAGAGGGAGAAGAAAAAGAGAGAGAGAGGAAAGACATAGGAAAGAGGAGAAAGAGTGGGAAGGAGGGAGAAAGAGAGAGGGTGGGAGGGAGGAAGGGACGAAAGTATGATGAAGGGTGAATGTGACGAACTAATTTGTAAGTTAAGACATGGATAATATAGATGTGAGTATGTAGAAATTATGTAAATCAAATTCATTTCTGTCTGAAGGAATTAGGCGACAGATAACATATCGGGACTATGTTTCGAGCGACGTAGTCGTGAAAGTTCGAAAAGAAGTTCGATCGACGACGAAGCGAACAGTCTCGCGGGCTCGAAAACAATTTTTGAAGCGCATTTTGAGGTCACCTTGATCTTCTCGCTCGATAAATTTGGCGCACATTTAATTTTCATACAGCATTGACCTCGTAGAAGTCCACCTAACGGCACGAAATACCAGCGCGAAATATCTCGTCGTCGCTAATTTACGAACAAATCGTTCGTTCGATGAGATAGCGTCGACTAGTGCGCGATATTCGCGATCTAAGACGTTCTAACGAACGTGTCTCGAAAGAACCCATAGATCCTCGATTAGGTTACTCGGTTCGAAGCTAATTCTTTATCTTAAATCTTTTGTGAAGCCATAGTCATCGGTGGTCATTGGTGGTCGGAGCGTTTCAACTGTTTACGATTGTAAAAGTTGAATAAATATTGACGGTTAGTGCATTTTGAACATTATCGCTAACTAGAGGATAATTTGAAGTTAAAAGTGCCCCATTGAACGATTTTTATTAGAACATCGAAAAAGGAAAAATGAACCCTTTTCGCTAGGGAAGCTAATTTTAGTAAACTGAAAAATCTGCAATTGAAAATCTTTGAAATTAATACTGTTAGACGGCTAACAGTCTTTCGAGTGCAAAGTTTATGAAATATTGCATCTTTCGGTGCATTTCCGTGACGTCCTGCGCGAAACAAGTGATTCCGGTGTGGCAATCAAAGGGTTAAACTCGTGATCCTTAGCTTCCGTTCAGCGATCGATGGATCGTGCAAGCGCTCCGTTCACGATCTTCTAAACGTTCGTCCGGTCGACAGATTGCAAAAAACTACCTACTCTTATCGATCATCCAACAACTTTCCCTTCTCATAGTTCCTTCTCTTTGCACTTGAGAGGTGACTGTTAGACGTCTAATAATATTAACTTCACAAATTTTCAATTGCGAAACATTCACTAAAATTCGCTTATATTAAACGTCATTTAGTTTAGTTAAGCAATATTCTAAAATTTGCATATATGACTATTTAGCATCTGGAACTGACTACTAAACAAACTAACTAAAGTCTGAAAATTTGCAAAACTGTAATTTGGCGACTAACAATCGCCTCTCAAGCGCAAAAGGCCTATCCTTTGCACTCAAGAGGTGATTGTTAGTTGTCTGATGATACTAACTTCAAAAATTTTCAATTGCGAAACATTCACTAAAATTTGCTTATATTAAATTTCATTTAGTTTAGTTAAGTCATATACTAAAATTTACATATATAACTATTTAGCATCTGGAACTGACTAATAAATAAACTAACTAAAGTCTGAAAGTTTGCGAAACTGTAATTTGGCGACTAACAATCGCCTCTCAAGCGCAAAAGGTGTTAATCCTTTGCATTCGAGAGGTGACTGTTAGTTGTCTAATAATATTAACTTCACAAATTTTCAAATTCGAAATATTTACTATAGTTCGTCTATATTAAACGTCATTTAGTTTAGTTAAGCAATATTCTAAAATTTACATATATGACTATTTAACATCTAGACTGATTAATAAACAAACTAACTAAAGTCTGAAAATTTGCAAAACTGTAATTTGGCGACTATTAGAGAACAAAGGGTTAACATCAGATACTGCAATTGGTTGCGGGCGAACGAATTCATTGGATCTGTGCGACGTTGCGCCCGTGAAATTATCGTGGCTCAACGTCTCGATCGTCGCGTTTCTGGTTCACGAAATGCAAGTGCCTTTTGTTGTCCGGTTGCAGCGTGAGAAAAAAGAAGCCGTGCCGCCTTACTCGCCGCGATTTATCGGTGTCTTCCTGCGTCGGGTCTGAAAAAATAGACAGAGGAATCGCCTGGCGTTCCAGAAGATTGTTATTCAGGCGTTATGCTAATAACGGCGCAACGAGCCGAGGAAACCGTTACAAAGCTTCGCACGAATCTATCAATCTGGTCCGTGGGTTCTCTCGAATCCCGCGGTTGCTTCTCCCGATTGGTTCCGAACGATTTGAGGATCGATCGCGGTCCAACGACTTCTCGCCGCTCGATCGAGCAGCCAACGCATCGGAGGCAGTTCGTTGAACTGGTTCTTGGGGTACAGGTTTGTTAATTAACGTTTTGCGTACCGTTTGCGTACCAGAGGGTTTTCAAAAAACACGATCGAAAAACGCCAAGGAGCGCGATCGCGCTCTTTCGATCATGCGTTGAAAAAAGCCGAAGAGCGCGATAGCGCTCCTTTGATTATGTGTCGAAATATTGTTTGTTCTTTAAATTTTTCATATTTCTAATTTGTAACTTATTATTTTATGAAATACTATTATACATATATTCTTATACTGGCTGATGGCGATGCGACGTACATGTGTCTAAGAGTTTGAGCACGTTTTGGCAAATCGTAAGCGCACTGTCAGTTGTCTGTATCGGTCAAATGCACTGGGTTTTCTCGACAGGAAATCGGAAGAGCGCGAAAGCGGCTCGTGGTACGCAAACGGTTAAAATACGCGTCCGTGATTTGGCTGTCCAATAATCAAGATTTTGATCGATCGCGTTAACCATTTAGAATCTCAAAACTGTAAGAATTTGATCGAGCGGATGCGAGGCTGGAAAAGTCTGAAGAGTACTTGAGTTGGGCGATTATCGTGTGAACGCAGAATGTTTGGGCTCGAATGTTTCTAAGGCGTGAAAGATGAGAACTTGAGAAAACAGTGCGACTGAGAAATTTTGGGTAGTCGTGAACGAATGAATCGAATGAGAAAGGTTGATTAGAATGAAAGGAAACGAGTGTTTGGAAGAATATATGACGGGGAAAATGCGAGCGGGGGCAGAAAGTGTTGGACGGTGAAGGGAGAAGCTAAAAGTAGTCAGCGTAGAGAAAAGAACTGTGTAGTTTACGAAGCATAGGCGTAGTTTGCGAAGCATAAGCGTAGTTTGTTATTTTGTGTTCGTATTTGTGTCATTTTAGTTTTATTAAATGCACGTATATTTATTATTTTATTCACTCTTCTTTCTTTTCTTTTTTTCATTTATAACCTTTCCTATAAAACACTGTTGTATGGCTAGTGTCCAGAAGATACGTGGTGTTTGTCTAAAGTCTAGGAATAGCAAGCAACCGCATGTGTTGGATTCCTATCGTTCCTTCCTATCAACTATCCTATCGCAACAGTCATCCGTCCAATAGTCATCCTATTCCAAACATTGTACTGCTTGAACCCTCACTTTCTACTGACTCATCCACGTCCTTTGGCCGCTAACTCATCCGTACCCCTTGAACTCCAAATTCTCCTCATCCTATCTCATCCCTACCACTCTACTTTTCCTAACATTTAAAGGTACCAGATTCCAGATCACCAGCACTTAGAGTTCAGTCCACGACAGTCCCCGCTCGACCTCACTCTTAAGAATAAACTTTTTAAATAAACCTCGTGTTACGGTATTTCTTCTCACCGGGAATACAACACATGAAAGAAAGGACCTTCGTTCTGAAGGATCTGGCCACGAAAGGCTATGCCTTCTGAACGGAGGACTTTGTAGTAAGGTCGACGCCACGACACTTATTACAAAACTTTCCGAATAACCGGTCCTTTTTTTACCCAATTTTTTACATCGATTTCTAACAAGTCCATCCTAGGATCTAGGGAACGCGGGTTCGATTTGTTGGCTGATTGCATTCAGAGATGTGCAAAATTGAACACCGTTCTACGGTGTGCGCAAGCGGAAAAGCTGTTGGCGATGTTGAACAGTCTTTGTTGTATGTAGATTAAACGGCGCGGTGAGAAACGAGTCACGCTGTGCAAACTGTTATTAGCAATAGTTCGTGGCTTGATTAACATAGAAATGATATGTTTCGGGAAACACGGAGAGATTGAGAATTCGAAAGTTACGTTAATTTTGTAGAATAGTACAATTTGTAACTATCGAAGACCAATGAAATTAAAAATTTGAAAAATCTAAAATTATTAGCGTTGATAATTCTTTGCTTTTCTTATATGTTACATCATTATACCGCATTCTATATCTACAGTAGCGGACAAGAGTTTAAGATCAGGGAACAGTGTAGAACATAATTTTATGACCTATGTAAATATTGTCTGTAAATTAATTTTTATTGTTATTATGGTGGAACACTATTTATTGGTCAACACAGAATACAAACTTTGCTTATCATGCTATTGCTTATAAATTAGTTAGCTTAAAATCAAAGGACAATGTGGAACATAGTTTTATGATCTATGCAAATATTGTCTGTAGATCAATTTGTATTGTTCTTATGGTGGAACACTATTTATTGGTCAACACAGAATGCAAACTTTGTTTATCATGCTATTGCTTATAAATTAGTTAGCTTAAAATCAAAGGACAATGTGGAACATAGTTTTATGATCTATGCAAATATTGTCTGTAGATCAATTTGTATTGTTCTTATGGTGGAACACTATTTATTGGTCAACACAGAATGCAAACTTTGTTTATCATGCTATTGCTTATAAATTAGTTAGCTTAAAATCAAAGGACAATGTGGAACTTAGTTTTATGATCTCTGCAAATATTGTCTGTACATTAATTTTTATTGTTCTTATGGTGGAACACTATTTATTGGTCAACACAGAATGCAAACTTTGTTTATCATGCTATTGCTTATAAATTAGTTAGCTTAAAATCAAAGGACAATGTGGAACATAGTTTTATGATCTATGCAAATATTGTCTGTACATCAATTTTTATTGTTATTATGGTGGAACACTATTTATTGATCAACACAGAATGCAAACTTTGCTTATCATGCTATTCCTTATAAATTAATTTAATCTCGTTGACTCTAGTCTTGAACTTCTGTCCGCTACTATACCTATCTTCATATCACTCTTACAAAAACAAAGGCTTTGCCCGTAAATTCAAATAAATAAATAAATAATCGTATCCAATCTCAAATTGAAATCGATGAACGTTGAATTTTTTGAAATTTGAACGAATCCAAAATCTATTCGTCTTCGCAGAAGATCCGGCGGTGGCGCAAGAATGGCCGAGCCCTCTCGACGAGTCCGCGGACGAGAAGAACGATGCGGAAATCTTCCGAGCGGTCGTCGAATCGATGAGACAATGGACGTTGCACAAGCAGTTGCATCACAGGGCCAAGAGGGAGGTCTCGAAGGTCTGCTACGAGGATGTCGGCTGTTTCGAGGACACGGGGCCCTTCAGCTATCTGGAGATGCTCCCGTCGCCGCCGAAAGATGTCGGCACCAGGTACGAAACGAGAAACGAAAGATGTGTACACCGTGTTGTACAGGCTGATTCTTGCGCTTGTGCACGTATTAGGCGAATCATTAATCCGTTTGCATTCATGAACGGAATAATTTTTACGCGACGATTGCCAATTGTCACCGATCGCGGTGGAATAATACGCCCTTGGTAATATTTGTAAGAAATTCTACTTTTATTTATTTAGTAGAGTGGATATGATAGGGCTCAGGTGTGAATAAAATAAAGTGAAATGCTTAGAATATAATAAATGTAGATTTAAAATATAATAGGAGAATATAAAGCTCTATTTCATTTTTAATTATATCACTTTGTACACATAAAAGGATTATGTGCGTTTAGTAAATGAATTAAATTAAATAATAAACAGAATCGCAAGAGCTATTGTTGAATCTCCGATAAATAACACTAACAGCGCATTGAAAGCTGCAACGCAAATGGGTTAATGATCCTTGTTTCCTTCTACCAATCGCTGTTCTAAATTTCTGATTTCTCGTGCTCTCGATTCCTCCCACAAACGCATCGATGCCATAGCAATTACATTTTTCGGTTGAATTGCGGCTACATAATCTCCGTTACATTATACGAAGCGATTTTAACGCACGAAACGAGATTTTGTGTAATCTGGCAGAAGGATGCACGTATGTTCTCGTTGCGCTTCTCTCATGGGTAACGCGCAGTCAGCTGCGCTTAGGAGCAAGTTACGTGCTACGAGTGCATCGGTGCGTCGCGTAGAGAAAAAAGAAGCTGGGCTGATAAGAAATTCGAATCAAGGCACGTGATATATCTCCCCTGCTCGTAACGTTTCCAGCTTTTTTGTGGAAAGGCGTCTCGACCCGGTTGCGTAAATCAGCCAATAAGCAAATATTTGTTTGCAATTAACCCGGTTGCGCTAACGAGAACCCGCATACGCGCGTCTTGTTTCTTGCGTCTCTTTAAAATTACTGCGTCCGCGCTTAATTAGAATCGAAGCTTCTTCGCTTCCTTCATTGCTTCTAGAAATAACGTTATGCGATCGCTAACCTCGTACAACGGTTCTGCGTAATTTCTGTATTTGGTTTACCAAAAGGTTTAATCCATTTATAAAGAAGTGAAATAAATAAGTAAATAAAGTAAATGACATAAATAAATAAATAAAGTAAACGACATATAGATAAATAAATAAAATAAATTAGTAAATAAAGTAAATGACATAACTAAATAAATAAAGTAAACGACATAGATAAATAAATAAATAAGTAAAGTACTAAAGTACTTAGTTGTAAAGTAAAGTACAGTAGTTTAGTACTAAAGTACTAAAATAAATAAATAAGTAAAAAACTAAATAAATAAAGTAAACGATATAGATAAATAAATAAGTAAGTAAATAAATAAGTAAATGAAGTAAATGACATAAATAAATAAATAAATAGGTAAATAAAGAAAATGACAAATAAATTAATTAAAAAGTAAATAAATAAATAAAGTAATTAATAATTGTTATTGTTCGTAGTATACTATTAGCTTGGTGTTTAGCTCTCGAGGAATTCTTGACTATGTGTATAACACGATGTGCTACAAATTTCGCATGGTTGCAGATTTCTGGTGTACGGTAGCAGAAAGGCGAGATCGATCCCGATGGAAGTTCCTGCGGACGACATAAACGACAACGCGCACCGTGCCATAGATCCTGACCTACCGACCAAGGTGATCGTACACGGATTCGGGTCCAGCTGCGACCACGTCTGGGTGTACGAGATGAGGTCCGCGCTAATGACGGTGCACGAGTGTAACATAGGTTTGTAGCGATTCTTCGTGACGCGCGAAACGGTTACCTAGAAGACGTTAACGACGTTTCGTAATAACTGAACAATCTAGCAGAGATCCATAGAATTGAAATACGTAAATTTCAGCAACAAAAGATAGGAATCGTCGATCTTAGTGAAAATACATTCAATTGGATAATTGAAGGTGATTTTCAGGACGTTTCGTTGCACGCTTCTTAACGCGTTTCAATATTAAGTAGAGTGCACAATAAAGATAAATATATGTTTATATGCCAAAAAACACCGGTGACCCTGAAATAATCCTGAAATGATCTTGAAACGACCATGACACAAAAACATTCTCCGTTCGCCTGTTGACACTTTTCCAAGCGCATATATGCGTCCCTAATTTCCACCAGCAACTTTCATCAGACGTATATATGCGTCCATAGCATTTTCAAAAGGTTAACGCCGATATGTGTGACCACTGAAAAGGTCATAAGCCGAAGGAACCAAAAATTGACAAGCGCATATATGCATTCCTAATTTCCACCAGCAACTTTTATCAGACGCATATATGCGTTCATAGAACTCAAAAGGTTAACATCTAAATGTATGACCACTGAGAAAGTCATAAGGCGAAGAAAACAAAAATTGACAAGCGCATATATGCGTCCATAGCATTTTCAAAAGGTTAACGTCGAAATATATGACCACTGAAAAAGTCATAAGACGAAAAAAACAAAAATTGACAAGCGCATATATGCGTTCCTAGTTTCCACCAGTAACTTTTATCAGACGCATATATGCGTTCATAGCACTCAAAAGGTTAACGTCTAAATGTATGACCACTGAGAAAGTCATAAGGCGAAGAAAACAAAAATTGACAAGCGCATATATGCGTCCATAGCATTTTCAAAAGGTTAACGTCGAAATATATGACCACTGAAAAAGTCATAAGACGAAAAAAACAAAAATTGACAAGCGCATATATGCGTTCCTGGTTTCCACCAGCAACTTTCATCAGACGCATATATGCGTTCATAGCACTCAAAAGGTTAACGTCTAAATGTATGACCACTGAGAAAGTCATAAGGCGAAGGAACCAAAAATTGGCAAGCGCATATATGCGTCCATAGCACTCGAAAGGTTAACGAACTCGATCTTCCTCGAGCGTGAACGTGTGTGTGTGTGCTCTGTTTCCAGTGTGCGTCGACTGGGGTCCAGGAAGCGCAGTTCCTAACTACGTGAGGGCGGCGGCCAACACCCGCCTGGTTGGCCGACAATTAGCCAAACTGATTAGAAGTTTGAACGTGCCTCTGGAGAGGGTCCACCTGATTGGCTTCAGCCTGGGCGCCCACGTGGCCGGATTCGCTGGCGCTGAACTCGGGAACGTCTCCAGGATCACAGGTACCGTTGCCGAGACACTGTGGTGATACATTTTATTCGATCGTGTGCATGAATAATGTAGGATCTGCGTCCGGTGAACGGTGGCACGGGTCGTTAAATAGACTAGAAAAAGAAAAGTTGTCGGTTGAGTTTGGATAGTTTACTTGTTAAAGCAGAACCCTTTTCCCTACCCCCCACTATCCATTCCCAATCACAGCCCCGAACCTATGCCATTTCACCCACACCACCAACACCACGCAACCTCTCTTAATATAAAGTATAGTTTTCCTGCGCCTTTCTATCCTAAACAAATAATTTTCCTAGTATAAGTTAGTATTTAGTTTTGTATTAAGCGATAAGCGCAATTATTAATGTACCTAGTTTAAGATCGAGAGCGTCCTAAGCTAGAGCCATCGACCTCATGGTTATTTCAGTTATTCTTTTGTACGTTAAAGTTTATTGTATTCCTTGTTTTATACTATTTAACTGTTCTATTTAAACGTATGTTACAAAAAATACTGGTTAAAGTAGCTGCCTGGTAACTAAAAGATTGCAAGTTCGATTCCCAGGCTAGTAGGAGGGCAATCTGAACGGTTGATTCTTTTTCTCCTACAATAATTTGTAACATTTATATAGGGTTATTTTGAAATGATGGATGGTGGGGTTCAGGCGTGTAGCCAAACTGTGTGACTAAATAAAATTCCTTAGGTATATTAACACTATTCCTAGCGACACTTCACGTGTACTTATTCCTACTGCGACGTTCCCACGTAAGACAGACTACAAATTCTTCTCAGAAAGTAAACCATGAAAAACAAAGTGAATATTGAAAAATGTATGATATATTTGAGGAAAAGTCTGAAGTTTAAAGGCGATACAATTACGTTGTGTATAGGAAATTCTAATCTAAATTTTAAAAACGGTCAAATGATCAGTTGTAATAGGTAAGACAGACTACAAATTTTTGTCAAAAAATAAACCATGAAAAAAGAAGTGAAGATTGAAGAATGTATGATACGTATATTTGAGGAAAAGTCTAAAGTTTAAAGGCGATTCAATTATGTTGTGTATATGAAATTCTAATCAAAATTTTAAAAACGGTCATTTGACCGGTCGTGGTAGGAATAGTGTTAAAAAGACGGTTTTTAACATCCATATATAATTTAATTATAGTTTATAAATCTGATTGTATGTGCAATGAGCGGCTATAACAAATATTTGCACACAACTTGAACTTTTGAAATTCCCTGTTAATCATCCTACATCGCTCACGTTTCAAAGCCCTCGGGAACGTAACCGAAATTACTTATACACTGACCTAATATGAGCCCGTTCGCGATGCATTAACGATCGGTTTCTTTCTCGATGTTTATCGTTCGCCGTGGTTGTGCAACGTATTACGAATAGCTGCAATGTTGTTGTCCTTCGAGAACTGCAATCCCGCTGGTAAAAGGGGACCAGTTTCGACCGAGCCCGGGGCTCCAATTAAACTGAAATCGCAACCGCAGTTATTTATTAATCACTGCATTCATTATGCACCATCTTTTTTTCTTCGTGCCTCTTTATTGAAATCAAGTAAGAAACAGCCATACCGTTGCAAGTAGCACGTATTAAAATGTGCACGAGTGCAAACGCATTTTTACGTTTACATACGCGATCGAACTCATCGTTTGCAGCAGTGTATCTCGATTTTTATCCACCATGTACACGTAACGGTATGATGCTTTTTATCAATTAGAACGTATTACCTGTATGTACTCTGTTCGAAGTGACAAGATAGAAGATAATGAAAAACTGCACGTGATAGAAATAAGGTAGGGCTGGTACACGATGTTAGGTATCCAAAAATATAAGGAAAATAAGAAACTAATTGAAATAAATAAAAAGATAAGATTTTCCCTGTGACCACGGTGTGTACATTTGGTTTAATTAAGCAATATACTAAAATTTACTTATACAACTATTTAACCCTTTGAGTTTGAAGATTTGCAACTGACTGACAGTCACCTTTCGAGTGCAAAGGGTTAAAATTCTGCTTCGGTTTGCTTGCGAGGGCCATCGATAAAGAATCGCCATGAATTCAGTGAACTTTTCCTATATTTCTTCCACCCGATTTCTTTGGACAGAGTGTAGCTTCACTCTGCTATTAGTTAGGAGCAAACGTTTCAGCTTGCAAAATCGTTAGGTAAAGCAAACGAGGTTAATCACTCAAGCATGCTTACGGATATCGTAATCGAGGCGATTTATTCAAACGAAAAGCAAGCGTAACGAGCGAACATCGAGAGAAACCTGGAGGATCGATATCGTGATCGATGTGCTCGATCGACCCTTCGTTGGAAATTCTAACGAGGACTTTTTGCAAAACCGAACACGTCTCGTTTGCAATCGTGCGCGTTTTTCTTCGTTCATTTTCTTTCATCACGCGTGAACGACTCCCAGTGTCGAGATCGGACCAAGTTTCCACATTTCGAGAAATATCGCTCTCCGTTCTGCTGCCCGAGCACGAAAAGAACCCATCTCTCCAGCTTCGTTAGCGAGGCCAATTCGATTTCGTTTTCTACCATTTTCCTTCGTTTGTCCGCTCAAACGCTAACGTCGAACTTTCATTTTTTATTCCGCCCGATACTCTCTTGCTTTAACGGATAATAATACTCTCTGTCAGTGTTACGCAAGTGACTGGCAATTCGAAAGGTTGCAATTAAAGTACAGGTATTTATGCAAATTCGTATTTCCACAAGCAAAACTGAACAGCGATCAACCTTTTCCTTTCAACTCGGTGTTATGCTCCTAAAACTTGGCCGAGTGACGCTTGACTTAGTATTTACTTTCAGAGTATTTAATGGTATCATATGCTGTCCTGAAATCTTGTCTAGTTTTAAACGATGATTAAACATCATCTATTAGAAACCGTGTATTACTGGCTCGCGAATCTTATCGTACCATTTCCAATGAACACCATTGTATAAACATAATTGTTAACGATTTTGATTGATCTCAAAGAGTATTGTTTCTTGTGAATTTCGTTAAAACATTTCAAGCATAAAGCCAAGTTGATTGTCGCAAACAGGACAAAATGTGGTGATGCGCTTGGCTTTCTTTGTGGCTATAGACATATGATTAACCCTTTGCGGACGAGTGTCGTATATATCCGCCCAACTCTCGCGCTGCGATTGGCGTTTGTCTGCCGTAAACGACACGTATAAGATACGCATGGGTATACTAGCCTATGAAGTCAAATTGGCCTAAATTTGTTTGTTTATGATTTTGTTAGATTTTATGAAAAATTTATTTAAATACAGCTTTAGTTTTTATAACTCAAACGCGCGACGTGACTATTTTCTTTACTGCTCCGTCCGCAAAGGGTTAATCTCGAATCAACGTCGTCAAATGGGAGAAAGCATAAAAAAAGACATCACCCCGTCGCGAACGTGTTAAAATGTATCTCACCGTGCATAAAGAAATAAAAGGTTGGACCAGTTTCAACCCATCTAATCTCAAAGAGTTAACCGAAAATGTTGATTAACCCTTTCGCTACGGCAGTGTCTTCCATAGGAGCGTCACCGCTGTACGGGCCCGCGTGCCGCCGAAGTAGCGCCACTGAACGGACCACTGCGCCGCAAAGTATGCATGTTGTACTTAGGTAAAGTGGTGTTCGGACGCATATCTTTCTGTGCAGACTTACCATTCTCCGGATCGTACGATACTTTAAGTGTTACACAACAACATATTTTAAGGTTTTCCAATTATTATATCAATAAAAATATATTTAAGAATTCTCAATTACACTTTACAATATCAAATTAAAATTTTCAATAATTTAATTCAGTGTGATAAATCTCAAATGATCTGAGATATCTCGCTGCTATCCTTAGCTTACGTCACTATCGAATGTTTGAAGATATCTCGCTGATATCTCCAGCTTATAATACCACCATTGTCTCTATTCTTATTAACTAAGGACCGAACAAAATTACATGCTAATATTTCACTTGTTTTAAACAAATACGAATCAACCAGAGAATGAGACAAATGCCATCGATGTGCATTATGCCTAAAGATAAAAACATCGCAGCGCTCATGGTCAAGTGGTATCGAACTGACGTCGCCTATAGGCGACACTCGTACACACAGGACGTCGCGCGGATGTCGTCTATAGGCGACACTCGTAGCGAAAGGGTTAACGACGTATCGCTTCGTCGACTTCACAGGTTTGGATCCTGCGGGACCGTTGTTCGAGTCCCAGGACCCTAGAGCGCGGCTGGACAAAACGGATGCCAATTTCGTGGACGTGATACACAGCAACGGTGAACAACTGTTGCTCGGTGGCCTCGGTTCCTGGCAGCCAATGGGCGACGTGGACTTTTATCCTAACGGCGGCAGGATGCAGACAGGCTGCTCGAATCTGTTCCTCGGCGCTGTGTCCGACATCATCTGGTGTAAGCTCAATATCATATTAGAGGATTTTCTACTTTTATTAGAGCGAAAGAGTAGGCACATAAATATTAATATTACTTAGAGCAAATGGACATTTGGTTAAACCGTTTAAAATCTTAAAGGGAAATATTAAATCAGTAGTTGATCTTCTAGATGTTAAAGATGAAAGATTTAACCCTTTATGGGCCAAATTTTTGTTTTAAATATAAAAAGATTGATGGAACGGAAAATCTACAATTATAATCCTATACAGGGTGTTCGGACAGCCCTGGGCTTAAATTGAAAGAGTAACTCCCTGAGACATTCTAAGACGAAAATCAAGAGTAACGATTTTGCGTTTGAGGCTTTGTTTACGAGTTATAACTAATTAAAGATATCGTTTAATTCGGACCGTTCGATGCAAATGAAAGAGAATTTTTCAGTTTAAATAATTTTACATTATAGAACATTATATAATTAATATGTATATGTCATTTTATGAAAAAGACAAATTATTTGTTAAAATGTTAATAAATTAGCATGTGACCTGAAAGTTACACGGGTTTACCATAGAGGGTTAATTTGAACATAATTGAACCATAGTTATCATTAGTAGGATGCGTCGGGATGTCAGATTAATTATCATGTTCTACTACTTTGTACACCAATCGGGCTTCCCGTTTACTGAAGACCACACTTGAAGACAAAACTTAATATAAAAATACTAAATAAATAAATCAGTTAATCAATTAATTAACGATAACGGTAGATCCAGAATCCCAAAGTCCTATTTATCATCTCAAAGGGTTAATGACACTCTCCACCCACCTATTCGCTCTCGTTAAGCATAACAGACGACTCCTAGTCCGAGGAGGCTCGACAAATCGAAGATTAGAAAGTTCCATGCGATCCTTTTCACGGATATCCCATTCGTTCGGGATAGCGTTACCTTCTCCGCAACGCGGATCGAGTCGCTCGTCCAAAAGAAAGCGGGTCGCGATCGCCCGTCCCCGTGGCGTGAAGCGTCCTCGCCTAAGGACACGACGCTGGAATATTCCCAACAGATCGATAAAACTGGCTAGCTGGTACACGATCAACAACATTGAAACGTTGAAAGTGGCGACTGATATCTGTATCTTTTATTGCTTCAGAAGTAAAAGTTACAGGCTAGTTACGGTAAAGGACAAAATTTGAAGTAATTTATATAGGAGAAATAGTTTAATAAATAAATTTCGTATTTTGTGCTATTCAATAAGTACCATATTGCCTTGTTAACAATAGAAACGAGCGTGCAGACAATATTTATAAACAATGGTACTTTGTTTTATAATATTATTATTATTATTATTATTATCCTAGTGAATTCTCAGAAGATTTCCTTTGGAACGGACTGTACCAAGTTCATGCCAGTGTTTTTATTGTGGGAATTCTCTTACTATCGTCTCTGTAAAAATTAGAGGACCTTAACGAACTGTATCCTTTAACCTCTTCTATTCATTCGAATATTGCCTCTCGCTACGTAGAGATCAGGTTCAAAAAGGATATACCTGTGAGGGTTACTTTATTTCTTTTACAAAATCGTCTTTCGTTCGCACAATACGGTTTCTATCTTACTAAAACTGGCTATGCCCTTTTCCTCATGTTTTTATGGGCGCATCCCCATTTTGCACTTTCCCGAAAAACAAACCCGTCGTTGTTGCGGGCCTGGAAAGTGTAAGCGGCCGTGACCGAGCCTCGCGCGTACTCGGTCCCAACCCTTATTGGGGACCTCTGGTTTATCGTGGCCCTAATGACCACTTTGGCCATCGTCACCCCTGATTATCTGGTTCCTCTTACATACCCTCCTTCAGAAATAAACTTTAGTAACTTCTTGAAAAGAAAAATTATCTTTATTTTTTTCCTTTTTAACCCATAATCTCTAATATATCTCATGTGAAAAATGCCACCCCATCCGCCCTCCCCAAGCTACACCACTGAGGTTACAAAGAAACGAATCTCCTATCGTTCACGCGCTGTCTCACGCAGGATCTTCTGATTGCAGCCAGCGCAGTCGAGGGCAGGTCCCTGTGCAACCACAGACGAGCGTACAAACTGTTCACGGACTCTGTCAGCCCCAAGTGCCGTTTCCCGGCGTTCCCCTGCGACAACGGCTACGATGGTCTCCTTCGCGGCGACTGCTTCCCCTGCGGGACGAACACCATTGGCAGACCCTGCGGCGACATGGGCTACTACAGCGACGTGTCGCCGGCCAGGGGACAGCTGTACCTGGTGACGAGAGACGAGGAGCCGTTCTGCGCGCACCAGTACCAGGTGAGGGTGTACAACAGCCGTGGCGAGCGGCCCACCAGAAGCTACGGCAAACTGCAAGTGAGCCTGGTCGGGGAGGGATCCTTCAACGATACGTTCGCGATGACGAAGAAGGACGAGGAACTGCTGGTGGGATCGGTGCTCCAGAAGATCGTCGTCCCACATCCGGCAATTTCGAGCCTGGAAGCTATCGAGGTGAGCGACGAGTTTCTCTTCGGATTGGCTCAAGGGTTGATGGATAAGATATTAGTTGTTCCGTTATATAGGGGTGTGTGAATGAAAGGGGTGATTATACTCGTTGAGATAAAATAAAAGTCGAGAGGGGCGAAATTTTGTTAACACTTTGACTGCCATATACATATGTTGACCACGGTTTCTCCTGTGACGCCATTGTCATTGGTGATCATTGGTGACAGGAACACTTTAACTGCTTTCGGTTGTAAGAGTTGAATAAAAATTGAACATTACCGCTAATTAGAGGATACTTTGAAGTAAAAAGTGTCCCATTGGACAGATTACAAATTTTTATTAGAACATCGAAAATGAAAGATTAATTTCTATGAAATATTGCATCTAGCTGGTGTACTCCCTTGGCGTCCTGAGCGAAACATGTGATTTCAGTGTGCCACTTAAATAAATAAATTCTTATTCGTTATTCTCTGCACGACAGATCAAGTACACTGCGTACAGCGGCTGGATCTCCTCAGGCCTGGTGTCCTGGAGCATCGACAAGGTCGCGATCGTCGACAGTTTCGGGGCAACCCTTTCCGTGTGCAGAAAAGGCTTGAGCCTGGAGTCCGGCAAGCCTCTCTACCTGCCTCTATTCCCCGGCGAGTGCAACGTCCCCGCGGAGTCGGATAACTCGACGTCTTCGACCATCGGGCGTCTGCTGCAAGAGAAGCAGGGTGGAATCGGGCCGTTCACCAAGGAGCAGAATTACGAAACGACCGACAGCTTCGCTATGGAGGGCTTCTCCAAGGACAGATCCCCGTCTTCGTCTTCGTCGTCCTCTTCCTCGAAAGGACTGGGCCCGTTCACCAAGGAGCAGAATCCGCGTCCGATCGAAAGAAAGGAGAGCAGCTTCATCAAATCGAACGGCTTCGAGGAACCCGCTGGCGGACGTCGCGGTAGCTCGAACCCTTGGAACATCCTCGACATATCTGGCGACGGGGACTCCAATTCCTTGGAAAACGCGGACCCTGAGAAAGGCAGAGGGTTCTCTGCATCCAACTTCTTCGCCAAGACTCCTTCTCCAGACCCCACGGCGGAAACCACCACCGAATTCCTTCCAGAGATTCGAGAGCCCGTGCTGCAGGTGAACAAGAAGGAGACGGGCAGATCGCTGAAGTTCCCTGAGATCACGGAGCCCATCCTGAGGCCGCGCTCGGCCAGACAGAACACCAGGAACGAGGTGGTGGTGCACGGTCGCGAGAAGCAGAAGGACGAGATACAGGAGACCTCGTCGACAACCAGAGCGTTCACCGTGCAATTTCTGCCGGAACGGCTGGCTGGGATCTTGGCCCAGGCCGAGAGATACGCCAGACAGACGCTGCTTCCTCTCATTTCTCAGTACACGCCCAGCTTCGTGACGGGGTCACGATACGAGGAACCGAAGTACTTCCCGCCGTTGGGTGAGATCGCCTCGGAGGACGAGGTTGGATTCGTTACCAGCAACGATCGACAGAGCTTCGAAGGGCAAGATCAAGAGGAGGAGCAGCGTTCGTCGGATGACGTCGAACCTGTTCCCAGGGAAGAGGCGAGAACGGAGAATTCTCATGGTTCCACGACGGCAGAGGGGTCTGCGATCGAAAGGATCGACGCGAACGCGACGGAAGTTATCGAGGAGAGCAACGAATGGGTGCCCATTGGACCTTCTGCTATCTCAGACACCACTTCCTCTAGAAGAGACCTGAACGCGTCCAGGTCTCTGAACTGGGAGCACGAGAGGTACGATTGGTCCACACAGACCAACTTGGAAAGCAGCAGCTCGAAATCGATGGTCGACGACTGGGTGCCGATTACCGTGAAGAGCGACGAGGTTCGACCGATTGAAACAGTCAGTGGTAACGTTACCAACGAAGCGAACTCGTCTCGCGTGGCCACTGACGAGCAGACCGATGTCCAAGTGGAAATCGCGACTGCGGAAGTCTCCAGGAATGACACAGAAGCAGCTGTTGGTGCCTCAGACTCGGAGGACAGGAAGTACATCCCACTGAGCGAACCCAAAACGAAAGAATCGTCGTCGACGAGCACCAACGATATCCCTGAAAGTCGTTCGAGCACCTCCACTGACTCCTCGGAGTCCCACATTCAGAAGATCCCGAGGCCGATGCAGATCACAGGCGGCAAGGTTGGCGGAAGTTCCACGTGGAGGAGCATGGTGTTCCCGTACGCGTACGAGAAGCAGAAGGACCCCAGGACTAGGTACATACCTTTGATACCGGAGGAGGATATGGGAAGGCCACGTTTCTCCGTTGAAAGGGAACGTTGAAGCGACGAACGAACGCGTTGATGGTCTCCGCGAGAATCTTCGAACGATCGTTGACGATACACTCTGCATTCGTTGTTCTTTGCCGTTTCGAGTATTTGTTCGATCACGAATTGTTGATCGGCGATCTGCGCATGGCGTCCGTGTTCCGAGTTACCCAGGCATCTGCGAACCCGAGACGCTCGGCCAATCGCGTGCAACCGCGTTCGCTGGAAACCGATTACTTTGTAAAGGACGCTTTAAAAAAAGAGTATTTTTGGTAAAAATTGGAGCCTTAACTTTATTTTTGTATATAGGAATTTTTTTACAATATATATAATATAATATATATATATATATATAGCTTCGCTGAAATCTTTTTTCTTTTTCTCTCGCATTCGTTATCGTTTTTATTAATTCTTAGTTATTAGAATTGTTATTATCATCATCATCTGTGTTCCTCCATCGCGCTTTTATTTATGTCGAATAACGGACGATCGTTAGAGCGAAAAATCCCACTTTTGTATATAACGAGCCGACATCTTGGAAATCGCGAAACGACTCGCTGAAATAGTATTATACTTGTTTTTCTTTCCCCTCTCTTCTCCGCGTAATAATATATGTACAGCTGGGTCTGCGCGAGCCACCAAGTTCACGACGGCTCGCGTGGACGATAGTCAGAAGTATTGGAAGAGACGATTTAAGTAGACTTCTATGTGTATCTATAATATACCTGTTTTTACTTAAAATAAATAACCCTCTTTTAAGAAGAAAAAATGCGCCTGTCGGTTTTACAAGTCCGATGTACTTCTTTTTTTTTTTTACTCATTTACTCTGTCACACTCTCGCATCATAGATCTCTGACCCTCTCATTCCCTTCTCTCTCTTTCTCTCTTCACACTTGCATCCGCAAAATGTCCCTCTACCTTTCTTTCCTCTTCAACTCTTCCTCTATACATCCACAATCATCCTTTCACAAGCAACCAAGTTTTCCAGGATATGCCCACTCCTGATATGTTCGCGACTATTTGTAAAAGTAACCCATTCGCAGTCCTTGCTTCAATGTTTCTTCAGGTACCGATCGACGCGTCGATACAGAACGCGTCGTTCTACAATTATAATATCGACTCGATGCAAAAAGTAACAGGTACACAGTATTCTTGTTTGCGGTAAGCGGGAAGACTAAAGTTAAAGAGCCACACGCGAGCGAGCGCGCGCGCGCACATACAGGGATGTCCGTCGATATCGATACACGCTTTGTAGAAACAAAAGCTTCGCCGTGGTAGGTTCCACGTGACACGACGTTCACGAAATATGGTTACTTTCGCATCGACTCGACGACGGGGCGAAAGAAAGTAAAGGGGAAAGAAAAGAAACGTTGGCTTCTGGTCGACGGTGCACATATTCCGTTAGGCAAGGAAGAAGGGACTGCGAATCTATCGAGAACTTACTACTTACGCATACGCTATTTAACAAACACGCAGTCTTATCAAGTAGAACCCGTGAACGAACTCTGACAAGTAAAAAGGTATAGTAGCCTATTATTTGTAGTAGAAATTTGGTTGTCGACTCGACCTGTAACCAGGGCGACGAAACGATTCCACGCTGCTGAAGAGCGACACAACCGGTTGCCCAAATTGTCCTCAACTTTCTCCGCGAACGCACACGCAGTATTTCCGCGAGAAGGTAAGAAAGGAGAGATGGTGACGAATAAAAGGGACCCAGGTCGAAGGTAATTTAAGGCGATCGAAGATTGATCGACTAACTTACGAAATGAAGGAAAGAAAATAAAAAACAGCGTGGGATTAACACTTAGCCAACCGAATTAGGAGATCTCCTATTTTTTCCGCAACAGGGGCGCTGTCATTGATTCTATTTACTTTCATTATTGGTTAGCTTTGAACCAATGTTGTTCATAGTTCATCAAACGCATTTTCAGCTTTTCCAAAGTACAATTCTTAATCGATTCTTAATTCGCGATTGAAAGTATTCGGTTAGATGTGGCATCGTGCGGTTAACTAAACGTTAACAGGCTCCCTGTCGGTGAAGTATTTAAAGGACGACTCGATGTTTATCAGGGGAGCTTTATCGAAATACTGCGTCTGCGTAGTACAGCGTAACTAAAAAACCAGTATGTCCAGCGCATCGCATCGAGTTCGTTTCCGCGTATCCCGTTAAGATCTGAACGAACGAGAATACAGATTACACGATTAACACGTTGAGCTCGGCGACGATATTGCTGTGCTTTCCGTTTAGCCGGCACGTTTTGTAATGCAAAACGAAACCATATTTTTGTTTAGAGTGTTTCAATAAACAGCATTAAAATTACTGCATTTATTTTTTAACTTTCATACTGTCGGTCCCACGAACCGACGCTGTCCAAACTAAAAATTCACTGTCGGTCCCCAGGGACTGACGCCAGAAACGGAAAGTTCGCTGTCGGTTAGAGTGTTTCAATAAATATCATTAAAATTACTGTATTTATTTTTTAACTTTCATACTGTCGGTCCCACGAACCGACGCTGGGCTCAACGTGTCAACGAGTTGTCATCGTACGACAGAAATACGAACTCGAGGAAGCAGCCAATAGGACACTCGCGACTTATTTTCCTAAATATTCACACACACGCATACACACGTACGTATTCATACACTCACTGGATCTGTATCATTTACACAGTCCGAGTTCCATTTGCCTTCATCAAACCCTTGTTCAATAAAACATCGTTTTCAATGGTTCGTTCGTTTCGCATTTTATTAACGACCACAATGTATTATCCATGGTTTCGAACAGGTTGTGTATTCGCCTTTCTTCCCTTCTCTCTTTAACGCTTTGTTCACTTTCCTCGGAACACACACTTAAGTTATTAGCGCTACGACATACAAAAGATAAGGCCGCCACGATAGTACACTGACTAGATCAGTTTCATTTGCTCTTTTTTTTTCTCTCTCGCTCTCTATCGATCCCTCTCTTACTTTCGCGCGCACTCACCTTTCTCTCCCTCTTTCACCAGTGTATGGGGACCGTCGTCCCAATTCTTTTATATCAACAAAAATATTCGGGACACGGTATCTCTGTCAACAAAATATACTATATGTGTCTCGTTTCGCATCCTGAGTACTAATTCTACAGGCGCGAGACGCCTCGAACGTTGCATCGAACGCGTCGCGCGCTGGGGAAGGTTTATCTTTCGCTCGATCAGAACTGTAATTAAAAAACCTCGGTATAAGCACAGCATAGGCCCTGACGGATTCTCCAACCTGACCACGACTTACACGATATTGTACAAAAAAAGACGGCACGTACACAATATCACTCGTGCACAGAACGGGTGATCGATATAAAAAGCATAAATAAAAAACGTAAACTGCGTATCAATAACCGAATCGTGGTTGGCGTTCGTAAAAAGTAAAAAAACGATCCTAGAGACTTCTAAATGTAAAATAGCTTCCTATATATATATATATCTCTTTTTTTTTCTAATACTCAAAATTCGTATAAAAAGAGGAGAGCCGCCTTCCATTGTACATTGTCGCAGTTCTCGGTGTGTCTACCTCGACATTCTCGTTTCTAATGCTACAGTTAACACGTTGAATGCCACGCCAGTTTTACAAGGTTTGCCCATGGCGCCAAGATACATATAGTGTTGAGATATTACCTACAGCAAATAAGTCACAGTGTGTAACTATTTTCAGATGTTTTACACTGGATTCACTTCTTCACATCATTGCATTAACGATGGCAATAATGAAAAATTGATAAATATTGACATTTGATCGAGTTATGTATTTCTACTAGTTTGAGCGCGACGGTCACCGGCGACCCCTACGACGCCCCTGCCAAATTGAGTGCCGGTCACCAGTTACCCCCACAACAATTGATAAATATTCAAATTTGTCCAAATTATGTATTTTTACCAATCTGGGCGCGCCAGTCACCAATGACCCCCACAAAAATTGATAAATATTAAAATTTGTCCAAATTATGTACTTCTACCAATCTGGGCGCGACGGTCACCGGTGACCCCTACAAAAATTGATAAATATTAAGGTTTGTCCAAATGATGTATTTCTATTAATCTGGGCGCGCCAGTCACCAGTTACCCCCACAAAAATTGCTAAATATTAAAATTTGTCCAAATTATGTATTTCTATCAATCTGGGCGTGCCGGTCACCAGTTACCCCCACAACAATTGATAAATATTAAAATTTGTCCAAATTATGTACTTCTATCAATCTGGGCGCGACAGTCTCCAGTGACCCCCACAAAAATTGATAAATATTAAAATTTGTCCAAATTATGTATTTCTATTAATCTGGGCGCGCCAGTCACCAGTTACCCCCACAAAAATTGATAAATATTCAAATTTGTCCAAATTATGTATTTCTATTAATCTGGGCGCGCCAGTCACCAGTAACCCCTACAAAAATTGATAAATATTAAGGTTTGTCCAAATTATGTATTTCTATTAATCTGAGCGCGCCAATCTCCAGTGACCCCTACAAAAATTGATAAATATTAAGATTTGTCCAAATTATGTATTTTTACCAATCTGGGCGCGACGGTCACCGGTGACCCCGGTGGTAATCAACGTGTTAACGCGTCAACTAAACAATGTCAACTTCGATATCGGCGCCGAAACTAACGCGTACGAACCAAGTGCGGGGTGAACGATTATTGTTGGGATATGTAACGAACGCATTAAAAACTGTGTTCAACGTAGGAGCGGAATACAACAGGTAGATTCACGTATCGATTTTTCTGTGATCGTCGTTAATCGATCGGTAAAAAGTCGGTTCACGTGGATAAGGACGGAGGTGGCTAACTAGGAACTGCGAGGCACTGCAAAAGGTAAGAACGTGAGCAGCGTTCACTACTGGCATTCGATTGCCGCAGTCTCAAAAACGAAACCTGTACATCGCTTCTCTCAATCCCACGAAACGTTATCTCCTTACTCGTATTATTACCCTTCTCGTTTTCATCCCGCTTCTAAATCCTGTGTATCCTTAGAGAAACACGTGCGTTGGTATTCGATAATTTCTAACACATTGCACGCGGGAAACGTACTTTTACGTTTTTCACAGTATACTTTAATACTTTCCTTGAAGGAAACTATTTAATAGACTTGTGCTGGAGACCGGGTATATTATAAGTACCATAAAAAAATATTATTGAAAAAAATGTCGTTTTTTTTTTAATATTCATACACCATATATTTAAGTGTAAAATAAAAAAAAGTTTCGTTGAGAAAAACGAAGTAGTTTTTGATTTATTGTGATTTTACCAAATGACCAAACTCCCACGAAATTCACGAAAAAGATGTCCGCGACGAAACATACCCGCATGCAATGTGTTAAGTATCCCGGAAGCTACGACACAACAAACGTTCTATTTTCCCGCGAAACACTATCGACGTGATTTCCTGGCGTATTTCAAGCCCGAAAAGAATCCTGTTTAAAATTGATCGGCTACAGTTGCGTCGAGTACAAAGATTTTTTAAAAGCGCGCCAACTAGCGCGGTGAGAGAAACATCGAACGATCGTCGTCGCGCCGCGAAAGGGCGAGCCCACAGCGACGGCTTCGTCGAACGTAGTCGTATGGGTCAATAATGTATGTAGATTATCAAAAAACATCACAGTCGGGTTACTAAGATTTCAGAGAAGCGTCCGTTGAACTCGCGCGCGACTACATTTTCATCGAACTCTACCAATCGGATACTGGTTAACAACGTTAAGTGCCCACACAGCCTGTATTGGTTGCCGTTTCGTTCAGGCCCAAGCTACATGAAATGGTACAGAAAATTTTGTAACCTTCGTTCACCTTGTTTTAATAAACATTACATTGACTATGTTATATTATATTCTTTTTCTTAATGCATGAGACCAAACAAAAACCGATGTCTCCTAAGTGAAATTTTTAGTTTCACTGTCAGTATGCAAAGGCAGACCCGAGCGTTGTTGTGACCTTCGTTTGCCTTGTTTTAATAAATATTTACATTGACTATGTTATATTATATTCTTTTTCTTAATGCATGAGACCAAACAAAAACCGATGTCCCCTAAGCGAAATTTTTAGTTTCACTGTCAGTATGCAAAGGCAGACCCGAACGCTGTTGTGACCTTCGTTTGCCTTGTTTTAATAAATTACCTTGATTGTTTTATATTATATTCTTTTTCTTAAAGCATTGACCGAACAAAAACCGATGTCCCCTAATCAGTATGCAAGGGCATGCCCGAGCGCTGCTGTAACATGAACCTAACATCTGTAGCCGGTTTCTACGGACCGGCGCGGCACTTAACGCGTTGACCCTGCTCCTTCTTCTGCGTCGCTTCGATCGCGAGGTCCAATAAAAATATAATCGTTCGTTCGATCGTTCCGGCTCTCCGTTTCGCGCGAGACCAGAAATCGTTCGACCGCTACCCATCCTCCGATCGATCGAACATATGGGGTACACATTATTCCGATCGCTGCTCGCTCGCAAGATTCTTGCGCCGCGTCGACACCGCCATCAACCTGTCCATCGCGGAACAAGCCGTGTCACGAAACGTTTCACCGTGTAGGCTCGTTCAGCACGGCCGCGCGTGCGTCACACGCCGACCAGAAGAGTCGGCAGAAAATCAAGAAATCCTAAAGAACGGACCCTACGGCGTGCCAGCGACTCGTATCACTTTTTGTCGAACAGAGGCAGCTTGCTGCGCACCGCACCCTCGCACACGACCAGCCTCTGCGCCGCGGAGATGCTGCACAGGGGCACGGGCCCCTCTAAGCTCGCCTTCAACAACGTTAACCTACTACTAGAACCGGCGTCGTGGTCGGCGAGCCGCAGGCTGCCCGTCTGCTTTCTCTCGAAGTACTCGACGATCTTGGAAATGGTTTTGCTGGAAGACCCGATGCCGCTTAATCTATCCTCCCAACAGGAGTCACCACCACCTAAACTCGCGATGTCCTCGGACGAGTCGGTGTAGATCGAGCTCGTTCGATGGTCGTCCAGCAGGAAGAGGCTGCTCGCCGCGGAGCTGCTCAGGGTCGAGGTGTGCCTGCGATTCGGCGGCTCCGGGCTGAGGTCCTCGCCGACGCAGCTCCAGAAGCCGGACTCGCAGCTGCCGCGCCTTCTCGGTTCCCATCCGTCCCGGAAAAGCGGATGGGTGAACAGGCTGGCAGCGCCCACCTTGGTGGCCACCTGAAAACCGGATTATCCTCTGGAGATCTCTAATTAACCGTTTCGTTGGGGACTCTTCCCTGGCTAATTACTTTGCTCGCCTAGCTGCCACTAATTACTAGAGTCTCCTTCTCTCTCACACATTCACACACACACACCCTCTCTCTCACTCTCCCCCCTCCCCACTCACTCTCTCACTCTCTGTAACAGCGCTAAACCACGCCTAAGCATTCACCAGGGTCGTTAAATCGGGAACAAGAGCCGACCCGAGTTCTTCTCACCCTACCTTTCTCTCCCATTTCTTCCTGGCGGTCGGGCTGCTCGGCTCTGAGTTCGGCTTCTTCCTGTCCAAGATCTTCGCGATACTGTCGTTCTGCGCGGGCTTGAACTTCGCGATAGCATCGGTGACGCTCGGCCTGACGTCCTCCAGAGACGGAAGCTCCAGGCAGCTGGAGAACAGGTCGCCGAGGATCTTCTTCACGCCGCCGAGCGCGTGGAACGGGTTCGCGGTCATGGGTCTGTAATGGGGGTCCCGTCTGCTGGCCAGCTCCGCCACTCGTCTCGCGGAATGACACCTCGCCTTGTCGGAGGGCGTCGCGTTGTCGCAGCCTTTCGCGTCCGCCGACTGGCTCCGTAGGCGAGCGGTCTTGCGCTTCATGGGCCGCCCCTCGCGCGTGATCTCGTCCATGCTGGACATCAGAGCGGGGTCCACCGACTGCCGCTTGCCGATGTTGCTCTTCGACTCCTCCTCGTAGTTGCTGATCATAGCGTCCAGACTGGAGGTGATCTCTGGGAAGCTGGGCCTCGACTTTGGCTCGTACTGCAAGCACAGCGAATTCGTGAGACCCGTGAAACGCATCCGCGGAACTAAGAATACGACGGCGTGCTAGGATCGACGACGCGAGAGACGATCTCGGAAAATATTTCGTAACTCGCGTCGAATAACATCAACTTGGTGGAGAAATTCGTGCGGCGGACACATTCTAAATTTAAATTCCGCCACACTTCACCGAATTAAGTGGACACTGAAATCCACTGATTATACCGTTCGCAGAAGAACATTATAAAAACTGAACGTTATAAAATAGAAGATTAAAAAGAAAATGGTCAATTGACCTAAAACGAGGCTTAGGAGGTTTTTTTCAACGAAAAAGCTCTCCTCATGCCTGAAATGGACAACATATCAACGCATCAGCCCATATAATTTATATTCTAATGACTAATATAAATAAATGAAGAAAAGATAAAAAAATTTCACCCAACAGAATACTCAAAGTTTAAACCGTTCAATTTCCCAATAGATCGATAGGGTGCCCTACGCGATGAGACCATTCGCGAAGTCGAACTCGCAATGAACAACAAGCTTTAATCGAACGACGGTGAAACAGTTGCAAACTGGACCGTCGCTATGCGTAGTTCACCTTTACTTGAAATTCAACGCGATCCGATCTCATTACCTATCCGAGAGTCCAGCCTCGCGATCGACCTCGTGTCGCGTAGGGCCCCTCCTGCTTAAAGCTTCGCTCTTACTCACCGTGCAACAATTGAAGGCAAGCTGCAGGAAGGCTGGCGGCGGATCAGCTGCCGCGCAGATCTCTGCCACGGCCAGGTAATCGAGGCCAAAGTTATCTGACCGTGGCAGAACGTCCGGATCGGCCGGCACGCGGCCGATCAGCTCGCACACCACGATGCCGAACGAGAAAACGTCCGACCTGTGATCGTACCATTGACCCTTCAGACACTCTGGCGACATCCAATAGGGGCTGCCCACCGTGCTCAGCCTGTAGCCCGAGCTGGGATCCGGGATTTTCGCCGCGAGCCCGAAATCGCCCACCACCGCGGTCAACTCGGACGTGTTCTCGTCCTTCTTGATCAGCACGTTCTTCGACGTGAGATCCCGATGAAAGAGCCCGCGGCTGTGAAGGTAGGTCATGCCACGCGACACGTCCCTCGCCAGGTTCATCCTGATCAGGTGGGGAAGAGGCGTGTGCCTGGACATGATCAGCTGCTCCAGGCTACCGCCGTTTATGTACTCCGTCAGGGCGTGCAGTTGACCCTCGTGCACGCAGACCCCCATGAACCTGCGACGTACAAAGTGTGCGTGTGTGTATCTGTTAAAAGTTGAGCGACCGTGTAGTAGCCTTAACGCTAGACGATTAACATGTTCCCTGTCCACGTGTACTGTTTTCGGTACGCGCTAAAACACATTTCTACGACAAATGATACTTTCTTCGTTAACTCTTTGAGGCACCGGATTTCAGGAAATAAATAGACCCATGTTGCACAGAAATTTTGTTGCGTTTTAAATTAAACAAAATTGGTATATTTTTATTAACGAAGTATTGACATATTGAAACTTGCCAACACAAACGAACATACTTATAAGATTTTTTTTTATGGTGTTACCAACTGCTTTACGTAAATAAAACTAAATATAAACCGATGTGCATGCAGCTATTGCAATATTACCAGGTGGATCCGAAAACGTCCCACCATACATTACATGTGTGTATCAAAAAGGTGGGACATTTTTAATCCCACCGTGCCCCAAAGAGTTAAGCGACAAAAAGAAACAGATAGTTATTGATATAGGAAATTCTATCTTTATTTTATTTAGTAAAGTGAGGTGGTAGGGCTCAGGTGTGAACAGAATAAAATGAAGTGCTTAGAATATAATAGTATGTATATTTAAAATAATTTAATGACAACCGGAAATTGATGAATTTATTCGAATTTGAATTTCCCGCGCTTAATCGTGCGATTTCAGTCGATCATCGACGTCTGCTGTGTTGTTTCTCAAATTCGTTTACAAATTATTACCTCAAACAGAGTAAAGGAACGGTCGACGAGGAGCACGTTAGATAGGCAATGCTAATGAGTTTAACGAGGGTGTAAAAAGTGCGGTAGTTATGCTTACGAACGAAATAGAGTGACTGTAATAAGTACATTTACGTGTAGCTTGACTTCTGAATAGATTCAGTACACGTCGTTTCTATAACACTAAATTTTCACAGTTGAACTACAGTGGCGAACAAAAGTTTAAGACCACAGGATAATGTAAAACATAATTTTCTGGTTCGCAAATATTGTTTATCCATTCATGTTTTTTATCATTGCGATAGAACACTATTTATTGATTAGCATAAAATACAAGTTCTATTTATACTGTTATTTCTTATTAATTAATTATTTTATTTTCTTTGACCTTTTGGTCCTAAAACTTATGCCCGTTACTGTAAGTAGGTAATAAAAAATTAAAATTCTCGCGTTACGATATTTTCAATGGACGAATACGTTCAGTGTTTAAATATTCTGTCAGATGCAGTACATTCACTGCGAACAATTTTTCGACCGATCTACAATTTTTCGGACATGGCATCACCTCATTTAAAAACCAGGTCTTCAACCCGTGATCAATTTATCTACATCGGTACTCTATTTATTACCTATTATTATACCATTGTACCTGCATAAACCTATTATGTTTCTTTTCTTTTATACTTCTTTTATACTCCTTATATACCAACAGAAATAAAAATTGTATACCATGTAAACGCTAATGGGTTCTTCTACCCGTCAACAAATAAGTAAACAAATAAAAAGTATCGAGTTTCGTATTCAAACTGTTTCTATACACCAACAGAACAAGAGGGAACGAACGAGAGAGACACGTTCCGTAGATATTATCGACGATCGTTCGATGCGCGAGCATCGACGAAAACGAATCCCAGAAAACATGCATTGTCCGCGTTTCAGTATCGTTGTCACGACGAGCGACACAATCGTTGACCCCGCTCGCCGCCGCCGCGTTTCATTTTCGCTGGCCTTTTATTCAACGAGTCCTTTTGACGACTTTTGTGGCCGCGGGCGCATCTAGGTCGAAGACCTTCGTCCTCCTGCGCTGTCCTCGCCCGGAACACGAAGGTCGCTGCCTTTATACGGAAAGATGAGTAACGAGCGAAATGACCACGCGATTCGTGCGTGGATTAGCAAAGAGAGACACGGCCGCGACTCGCCTGGTGATTAACACGTTGAGCGCGGCGCCGATATTCCTGTCCGTTCAGCCGACAGCGAGCGAGTATTTGACGATGAGCGCTCAAATAGTTTTTGGGAATAGGAGGTGTTGGATTGTATGGGCCCATGCAGCTAAGATATCTGGGAAGGTTCGGAAACACCTAGTGAAGGCCAAGTGTTTTGGAGTAGGCTTGGGCTGCGTCTCGTGCCGAATCCCCTTCGTTATACCTATTTTAACCCTATCGCTTCTATGGGCCACTATAGTGGCCTTCCATAAGACACTACTGAAATACTAGGGGCCACTATAGTGGTCTTCCATAAAACACGACTGAGGTACTAGGGGCCACTATAGTGGCCTTCCATAAAACACTACTGAGGTACTACGAGCTACTATAATGACCTTCCATAAGATACCACTGAGGTATTACAGACTACTATAGTGACCTTCCATAAGGTGCCACTTAGGTACTACGGGCCACTATAGTGGCCTTCCATAAGACACCATTGAGGTACTAAGGGCCACTATAGTGCCCTTCTATAAGACACTACTGAGGTACTAGGGGCCACTATAGTGGCCTTCCATAAAACACTACTGAAGTACTAGAGGCCACTATAGTGGCCTTCCATAAGACACCATTGAGGTACTAGGGGCCACTATATTGCCCTTCCATAAGACACTACTGAAGTACTAGAGGCCACTATAGTGGCCTTCCATAAGACACCATTGAGGTACTAAAGGCCACTATAGTGGCCTTCCATAAGACACCATTGAGGTACTAAGGGCCACTATAGTGCCCTTCCATAAGACACTACTGAGGTACTAGAGGCCACTATAGTGGCCTTCCATAAGACACTACTGAGATACTAGGGGCCACTATAGTAGCCCTCCATAAATGCCACTATATTATATTATA